>JZLH01S0121246.1:0-15188 GCA_001188425.1 Eucidaris tribuloides
AACGCTGACCGCTGAAAGTGGCAAATGAAATTTGATAGATAATACATAACAAATAACTCAGTGAAAATTTATCAGTGATGATGATGATGATGATGATGATAATAATAATAATAATAATAATAATAATGAGGAGGAGGACGACATTGTCGATGATAATAACATCTCATTTACCCAGGGAGGCCACTTCAAACAAATAGACTGCTCTAAAACCAGGCCCTGCGTATGACATTAGTGTTATTATTACCCTTATCTGTTCTAGAATGTCGAGCACCTGGCTTGAGAGTAGAAGGTACCATGTTTAAAAGTCTTTGGAAAACCCGGCTGGGGCTCAAACCTGTGACCTTAGAATCATGAGGTGGACACTCTAACCACTAGGCCATCATACAGGTGAATATATTCACAAAAATGTGATTAACCATACAGATATTCTGTTAACTACAGATTTAGGATATCAGACCAGTATCAGTCAAACATAAACTGTAGTATTTTTTTCTTTTTACTACATCTAAAGTTAATGTGAATTGAATGGGCAGTTTTACTTTCAAATACACGATTTTTGCCCCATCTTATCAGACAAAGAAGTAGACTGGCAAGCTCCTGTACCATGGTCATGTAATTTATACATTACCATGATTTAAAGGTTTTTGTACACTTCTTTTAATACTACGTGTATTCAAAGGATAATGAACACTACTCATGCCAATTATCTAGTTTCCCTAAAGCATGCCAAACATAAACTCATGATATACCAGTGTTGGAGCGTCTCGAGAGACTGTCTTGTCTCGGAGACCAGTTCTCGAGACCAGCATATGCTCTTTCTTGGTCTCGGTCTCAGTCTCAACCCTCTGGTACTTGTCTTGTCTTGGTCATCAGAGCCGTCTGGTCTCGGATTTTTTGCCGAGACCAGCCGAACCTAGCAACTTATATGATTTACATAAAAGTCTTTATTTTGTCCTGTCATGTACAAACTTGCTAAGTTTGCGGCATGTATATAAGGGCGATTCATAACATAGTTTTAAGACAGATCCTTCACACATATATAAGGACGGCAATGGTGGGTCTCGACGCACGTATATTCTGCGTTCCTCTTATAGAAAACAAAAGAAGAAGTATGGAAGATGAACATTTCAATCACAGAAAAAGTAACGGAAGAAAGAGTAACAAAGAAAGATGGAAAGAAAGAAAAACATAGAGATTGGAAGAATAGAGAGTCAAACGAAAGAAAGAAAAAATAAAAGAAAGACGACTGAAAACAAGAAAAACAGAAAAAGAAGATTGACATTGAGATAGCAGGAAAAGAAATTTTTAAAACAGATAGAAAGAAGGAAAAAAGACATCACGAATGAAAGAAGAGAAAGAAAGATAGAAAGAAGGAAGGAAATAAAAAAATCGAATGAAGAGAAAGAAAAAGAAACAAAAAAAAAAGAAAAGGAAAAAAAGGATACAATGAAGAAAAAGAGAAAAGGAGAAAGACATGGGAAAGACGTAGAATGAAAGAAAAATGAATTAAGAATATAAAAGAGTAAAGAATGAACAAAAAAGACAAAAGATGTACGAAAGGGGAAATGCTAGAATAAAAGAAAATAAAGAAAAGTAAAAGATTGATAGAAAGGAATAAAACAAGAAAAGAAAGAGAATGAATGAAAGGTATACCAAAGTAAGAAAAAGGAAGAAAGATAGAAAGAAGGAAGGAAAAATGAATTTAATGAATAAAGGAAGAAGGGAAAAAGAGAAAGAAAGATAGAGATGGGCAATTCCGCGAAAAATGTTACCCGGGCTCAAACTCATGAAATCTGTAATAATTCAAAAAATATATATGCTAGAGTGATAAATTTAGTACATGTATCACACAATATAACTCATCAAACTCTTTAATTTGAGTGGTATTTGAACACATTTGAAGTATATTTAGGCATACTTTCCTTCAAAGCCCCCATTTTCTTGCAAATTTTTCTTCTCTTTTTGAAAAAACATGCAATCTTTGAGTCTCATTATTTCACATTCATCAGCACTTCAGAATTAATTCATAGTAGGTTGTTGTTAAGAAAGGACCAAAAAAATGACTAATATTAGCTTTACATTATTGATCAAATATTTCTAAGTATAAATATATAAAGGACCTAAAAAAGTGGTCTAAGTTGTAATATCAGTAATGCTAAAAATGTAATGTCCGTAACGCAACATTTATGGTCCTGTATGGGATGTACTGAATCTGTTTTACCTAATTGTCATCCTACAACTTAAACAGGACCTCAACATCCATTTCAGAAGAAAATTGGCTTCACTTCATGCTTTAGCTCACAAAATTTTTCGCAAATGCGGTGGTACATGAAATGTGAACGCATGTAGGTGAAAAGTCATGTATAAAAAATGTAATGTCCGTAACGACAAACATTATGTGTGATAACTACCAAATGATAAATAGAAACTAATTCAAGTTCAAACTGTTAACACGTCAGGGTGACCTGTTTGAGATTACCACAAATAGGTTCAGAATGATAATAATGATTTCTAGAAATAAGCCCCCAAAGTTGCCAAAAAATCGCTGAATATAATGTCCATAACGCTGGAATTGCCCAGATTGAAAAAATAAGCAAGAAGAGAGAAAAACAAAGGATAAAGTAAAGAAAAAGAGAACAGAAAGAAAGATATGGGAAAGAGGCAGAAAGAAAGAAAAAACAAAACAAAAAATAAAGAATAAAGAATCAAAAGATTAACACATAAAAGAAGAAAGAAATAGAAAAGGGTAGAGTGAAAAAAAAGACTGCATGAAAGAAATACAAATACAAATTTAAGGAATAAAACAGAAAAAAGAAAGAAAAAGAATGAATGAAGAAAGTGAGAAAAATGGAAGAAGGATATAAAAATGAAATATAATAGAAAATAACAAGAAAATCAAGAATGAATGAAGAAAAACCATTAATTAATTAAAGAAATAAGATTATTAACAACACTTTATTTTCTCTTATCTGATCTGTATTTCAGTAGGTCAGGCAAATGTGCTCATGGGAAAAAATATTCTTAAAATTGTTTCTCAGTCGTTTGTGCAATCTGTAGCTATCATATTGACTCGTAGTCGTAGGCCTATTTTGCGTTACACTTTGGGAGGAATTTTATATGTAAGTGACAAATGAAACAATGAAAATATAATTTTTAATGTTCTTCATTAACTGTTAATTTTATTAAAACTTTAAAAATCCTATTACAGACTGATTGCAATGTGTAAGCAGTAGGCAGTTAATGCTGAGTAACAAAGTTGCATTATCCTCAAAACATGCACAAATTAATGTTAATTGAAACGCTGGTCTTGGTCTTGGTCTTGGTCTCGGAAAGTGCTGGTCTTGGTCTCGGACGTCTGGTCTTGATCTCGGACCTCTTTTTCTTGGTCTTGATCTTGGTCTCGGGGTGTCTGGTCTTGGTCTTGGTCTTGGTCTCGGCAGGCCTGGTCTTGACTACAACACTGGATAATACCTCTGTGTTTTGTTTGTCTAAGCTCAACTTGAATGTGCAAATGATGATTCAGTAATATTGGATAGCTAGTGTAGGGTTAATTATACTTACTGAATTTGTACTGGTGTTGAATTGGACTTTCTTGCCCTGCATGCGGGCACAGCATCTCATCCACTCTCGTCGCACCTGAACAGGGAGATGCAGAAAATCAGGAGCATGATTAACATGGTTATGTGGACTCAAAATAATAATCTTAAACCTCTCTACAGATTTTTGAAGAAAAACATATGTCTTGAATTGCAAGCCAATTCCTGTTGTTATGTGTTTATATTTTCATGATATTCTGCATTTTTATAGAGATTAATTCAGTACTTTCAGGACATCATTTTTGAAGACAATAATGCATTCTTTTTGTGTTTATCTGAACCTGAAATATAAGGGCAAAGTATACATAAATTGCATTGTTTTTATTATGGAATTTTTCATTCAATGTAATAACTTGTTAAAAATTAAGAAACTGAATAGGGTGTATTCTACATAGAATGAGTTTATTATAAAAACTGTATTGTGTAATTTTTTTTTTTTGTAATTGATACTAAAATGTGAGGAAGACGTTAGAAGATCTTTTTCAACCGGTTTCAGTCATGAAAATCAACACAATTCATGTATTGTCCAAGAACAATGTCCAAATTACAGAACATTCATCCTCATCCCTACACCCCTTTCCCTCCCCCCCCCACAAAAAATACAGCAAACAAAATATAAAACAAAAATAAGGATGGTGAGTTACTTACCCTATAATCCAGGACGCAATGGAAGAGTAGTATAGCCAGGCCCGTCAGACCGTTGAATATTGCAAACAGGTACTGGTAAATCAACACATTTTGGTTGACGGCCAACAGACCAAACACCCAGGTGATTCCTAACAATGGGAGCAGTATACCAGCCGACCTGATGCCCGCTCTGGTGTAGCAAGAGAGAAAACAAAAGTACAAAGTAATGATTTTAAAGGATAAAGAAGAATTTCACGTTTATGCTAAGACAAAGTGTTTATATACTGCAAGAGATAAACAACCAGTAATCTATTACACAGTCACAGGTGTTTGCTTTAAATAGTATGCAATACTTTGTGCACCCATTTTGTTATCTTCAGCAAAGAGAGGACAATATCAATATTTCATTATGGAATGACATAAATATTTCAAATTCGATTTTTACGATATTAAGTATTAGGGCTACATTTTACCTTCACATCTGTTGTTGTTTTAAGTAGTATAAGCATATTTGTTATAATTTGATTAATTCATGATTCATTTTGTTTATGTTAATATATATAAATCAGTACATCAATAAAAACAAAACAAAAACAAAATTTTCAGAAAAAGTTCTAGAACCAACAATGATGAAAATTTACAACTTTTAAATAAAGTGCATTAAACTCTTCTATTTCATCTGAACACTCAGTTATGCTGTAACCAGTTCTTCATCAAATCAAGACAAGTTTAAAATCATTTCAAACTAAAGATTAAGATGACACACTGGAACAAAATTTTTAGAGATATGCAAAGCCTGCAAATTAGATGTAATAGAAAATGAAAATTCTTTTTAAGTTATTGAAGATAAGATTATGGTAAACTTAAATACTGATGGCTTACAACAAATTAATCAAGCATAATATAACTGTCTTCATGCTTTCCTACTTATAAAATGTCACTTTCTACAAAACATCAAACAAAGATTATTTGATATGCAATGTAATCTTCTCAAAACAAAATGGTTGCAATAAATAAACTTGAGCAAAGTAAATTAAAAAAAAAATGTTCAGCTGTGAAAAAGCCTATGAACTGATAACAGCTATTTGAGTGATTAATACTGAATATATTTAGATTCATGTACAATTCTGAAAGAAATATATAATTTGAATGTTCAAGGAGGAAAGTGGACGACATAATGCTAGTGTGATGTGTGAATACATACAGATCTAAAATCTGTACTTAAAACTTAAAAGCAGATTGGAGACAGATGATAGAGACAGGAATAATGATTGGAATATATATCAAAATATAAATCAAAGATTTCTTGCATAACTAGAAAAAGACAGGAGAATATTTTGTAATCATTTGACAATGTGTGATTGTCAACTATCTGACAAGGAATGTACAACAGTAAAAAGTATTTCCATGCTATCAAATGCTTGGGATCTGGCCTATCTAATTATTTACCACTATTTTTTCATAATTAAATCTATCAGAAGCCAAAGTCAACAAAATCACTCTTTAAAATTACACATACAGGATATTTTTGCATAATTCACTGGATTACTATGTGCAAAAGAACTTTTGGGGGTTAGTACACTAACAAACTTTTGTATAGCTTTTGAATTATTGTCTGAGAATTTGGTTCCTACGTCAGACGGTTATAATATACAGCTACTGGAAGACTACTTACTACACTAAAGTTGATGTTTCTTGGGTGTAAAAGCAGGATTTTTTTCCAGCTATTTGTGCTCAAGACACCAATATAATCACAATTTTAAAAGGCTGATGTGGCATGGATGTTAGGTTATTGGGTCAAATCAAACTGCAAATTCAGGTTTAACTAGCATGCTTTTGATATCTACATTGAATGATAATTATGATTTTGAGTTTGAAATATGGAAAACGAGGAAAACAACTGAATTGTTGGATTGATGAAAATGCATTCAAATCATGGCTATACATTTAGAGTTGGAGAGAAACAAAAATTTTAGGAATTCTTCAATTGGCAATGAAACACACGTAAGACACAAATAAAATACACAGATTGTCATGACATTAAATCATATATCCTATCTAGAAGCAGTGGAATTTATTAAGGATTTAATTATAATACTACAGACTCAATTAAGTTATTGTGACTCCATGAAGTTTATTGTCAAATGAACAGAAATATTGAAATAAAAAGAGCGAAGACAGACTACAAAATGCCTAGATGATGATAGACTTACATGAGAGGTCTAGAATGTGTGAGTTTGTTTGTCAGAAGCAAAATTATGAGAAGAGAATAAATGAGTGAAGTTAATGACATATTTAGAATATTATGAACAAGAGTTAGCCAAAAATTGCTTAATTACAAAATGAATTACATTTTGCATCAAATATGTAATTTGTGGAAAATATTCAGAAGTGAACATAGATGATGATTTATATCTTCTGCAGAGATTTATAACATAGATTTCACTCAAGCAAGAATGCCCACATCCTTTACAAAGTTCTTACAAAATGTGATACAGTATTGTAGTACTCGATAGATCATGTAGTAAACAGCAAGTTTTATGACTCCCTTTTCAATCATTATTTTATTTTAGATTAAGTAGACAAAGATGTATTGAAAGCAAAAATCAATAATGATAAATATTGGTATTTAACAAAACTGATTATGATAATAATGTTGCTTGCCATGTGTAGGACAAACAAATCAAGATCATAGTAATACGGTTAACCCACAGATAATGTTTTCTTCCTGATGCTTTGATACAAACTTCAGAATGAATAAGATGGCTACTGTTAGGATGGCAGAAAAGATTGATTTGAGTGAAATTTTGACAATTTCTTACCTCAGTTTTCCAAACTCTGGATTTTTGTTAGCTGACTTGCAAGACTCAACGATGGCAAGGAAGATGACAACCATATTCATCTGCAATTTAGAGGGAAAATCAGCACAAATCTCATGTCACATTCAGAAATATTTTAAAATTTATGTCACCACTCACCACCTCAGAACCAAAACACACAAAGGATATCTATAATAACTGTCGAAAAAAATACTGATATGATTTATCACAATAATAATCTACAATCTATATGATTTATCACAATAATAATCTACAATCTAAAAATAGATCCTTCACAGTTCAAAATAGCAATAACATTAAATGATTTTATGCTTTTTTCAATCTGTTTTTTCCAAGTTGGCTTGTCTTTGTAAATTTGTAAATTGTTTTCCAAAGTCACTGCTGTAACAATGTTGGTATAAATTGTTGGCATCAGAATTTGACTTTTGAAAAATACTTTTAACCTGTACAAAGTCTATGGAGATTTACATAATCTCATAGTCAACAGGTTAACATGTGGACATTGAATAACTTTCAAAGAACTAAATATTGAGATTTGCACATGTATCTGGTATCCATTTAACAACAGAAAACAGGTTTAGGAATTGTAATCAAGATATGTTCTAGGATGAACTTACGGCAACCACAGCTAAGACGGGTCCAGCAAAACTCCAGATGAGCAGATCCTCAACTGATAGCCAGCAGCTGCAAGAGACAAGACATATTCAAATGATAAACAACCTATCTACCTGCCCAAATTGTTTACTCAATTTCCCTACTTGAATAACTTTAATACACAAGTTATACAAGCCTCACTCACATTGAGAATGTCGCTCTGTGATATAACACATCATTATTAAACATGTTTTAAACACTTCAAACAAATTAGTAAATTTTGTTCAAAACCTAAAGTAAACTTTACACGCTTAATAATGTACTGCATACAACTTCTACTTTCATGTAGAATCCAAAACCTACGATTATAAGTTTTCGTACATGCTACTTTTAGGGTACATCCTAGCCAAATTTCACAAAGCTTGCAGAAGTATTAAATCACCTTTAAGATGCATCTTCAATGCAATTTATAGAACAATATACCAATTTTTGTGTGCATTTGATGAACATTCATACATAATTTCACAAAGACAAGCACACATATTTCATGCTGGTTTTATTTTCGCGAATTTCGCGACTTACTGAACACAAATATTTTTACTTCCTGATATTTCTATACAAAATGAATGCAAATGCAATAAAATTGCAAAATTATACTCTTGCGAATTCCCCGACTTGAAGCAAAATCGCGAAAATATATGTACGCAAAATATATGGCATATACAGTAATACATTGTATTTTAGATATCTATAGACAAAATACAATATACAAGCCAGGTATATATTGCATACGGATATAATAAACTTACAAATGCTCATTGTTACTGTTAGTCTGTGTTCCATAGTTGATGTTGCTGAGCGGTACGGCCAAACCCACAATGACAGCAGGAACTCCATAGGAGATGAGGTAGGAGTACGTCATGGGTCCCGTGTTGATGTCACGTACCTCCGTCATCATTCGGTACAGGTGAATGCCCTCCACAAACATCCAGCCAAAGGCACTCAGTAAGGTGTAGTGGAGGGCGATGGCAACGGTGGTGCAAGCATACTGTGGGGCAAAGAAAGGGAGTTTGTGTGTGTCATTTAAATGCTGCTTTCAACATATATTGAACTTTCTTGGTCAAAGTTTTGAATGGTATGTGACTTGATGTACTCTTTACATTCAGTAAAAGACCACACACGCAGCAGGTATACAAGCATCACAGAAGCATTCATCTGTGTGTAACAGGTTAACATTCCTATTTGTCACACTTATCACGAATGATTCACAAGTTATGAAAAACTTTGAATATTCATTTACTTTTTATGCAATTTCTTAATCTTAATCTTTTCCCTGAAATTTTTTTTTTTTTTTTGCTTTGATAATCTTTAAAATTCTAGTTCACTGTGTTAGAAGTCGTGGATCTAAATGAAGTTTTGTATTAATCATCTTTCACTAGCTTATTAACCCTTCACAGATGGAATATCATCTAAAATGCCACAATCCAAAATAGCAAAGACAAAATCCTAGATTCTGCAAAACACAAGGTGTGACAAAAAAAGAAATGAGACTAAAACAGTTATGCCTATCTTGCAATGTCAATCACCTGACTGCCTATGTCTCTGTGTTGCACATCATCCCATCAACATTATGTTATGATATTATTCCCCTATCATATACTGTGCCCCTTCCTCAGGCTGCCGTGTGGTAAGTCCCTGCTAGGCCCGTCATGAAACTAGAGGTGGCACAAACATGGAGCAGAAAATCAATTTGAAGTTTCTGGTTCAGCAAGGCGGGGACCCAACTGAAAGTCTCAAACTTCTCTAGAAGACTTATTGAGAAAATATGATGTCACTTGCAGCATCACCTCCATAAGCCTCCAGTACAAGCTGCAGACACTCAGTTGGGCACTTGCCCAACTAAATCACGAACTTCAGATTGATTCCTAGCTACAAGTTTGTGCCACCTCTAGTTTCTTGATGAGGTGTAGCAAGGATGTGCCACACAGCAGCCCAATGAAGGGGCACAGAGTAAGTAAGGTAAACAATATTCTACCAGAATGTTGATGAGATTTTGCACAACACAGTGACATGGGTGGTTGGTCAAGTGGCATTGTGTTATAGGTGTACCTGTCACAGTCTCAGTTCTTTTTTGTCACACATCGTATTCACCAGAATTCAGACCTAAACAGTTTAAACTGCTTCGAGAAGCAAAAACCGGTGATCTATTTTTAACATACCTCATTTTCGGTGTTTATCCCCACTCCAAACGTGACCTCAGCAGCGATGAGGATAAAGGTGAGATTGACATGGATGCTGTTGAGGTTGGTATGGAGGTTGGAGATGGCCAGGAGGGTGAGGAATGTGATAAGAAGACACAAGGTGGCCACGCCCAACCCCACGTAAGTCGCTATCGTCAGGGTCAGGGTTCGCTCTTCAACCAGCTGTAAAATGAAGAAGAGTGGAAGTAGGGTGAATGTGACGTTGATTGAACTTTGCACATTTTTCACTACAAAATTATGTTTTTCACAAGAATCTGAATTGAGAAGGCAATAGCAAGATTGTGTCTCGCCTACCCGTGACTAAATAACACAAAGCCTTCACAACATACATCCCTAACCCAAGTCTGATGTTACAAGAAAGTCTTGCAGGTAAACTTCAACATATGAAAAAGTCTTGCAGGTACTCTGTAACAATATGACCTCAAAATGACTTTTGACCTTACTATGTGACCTCCGACAACATCACAGCATGAAAGTACTCCTAGTGCATCTATCACCCAAGTTTGGTTGCCATTGGACCAACAGTTGTGAAGTTATGTGTCATAAAAGAGTCTTGGAGTTTAACTTTAACATTTGTGGTGGACAACGAATGATGGACGGACCGCAAACGGATGCCATTTGGACCCCTCAGTCTTGCCTTTACCTCCGGTGGACGAGACAAAAATGAGCCTAACAAACTCATATTCGAAGTAACATTAATTTATCCACTAGCTTCAACAGTTTGCATGTTTATACAATTATGGTGCTTACAAGGAAGGAAAGCATTTGAAGACACTATTTAAAATTGTGGAGCTTCAATTTTAAATATTGTCAAACTGTGATATCTGAGCTACATTATAGAGTTTGAATGGACAAACACATCCTAGCATACAAAAGTTTGGAAAGTTATGTTGCCACTGACAAGATACGTATCAATAAGCATCACATGTGACTTATGTAACACAGCAGTCTTTTTACTATTTCCATGATGCATTCAAAGTTTCTGAAAAATAATGTGATAGAAATGTAAAAGGTGTGCAGCATTGCCCATCACAAAATGAGAGAAGAAATACATGTTCACACAAATCTGAATACAATGCAAGAATGGAAAACTTTTATCATGATGTGGGATTTGAATCTGTAACCTTTTGATCCAAACTGACCATGAAAATTTTAATCTCAGGGACCTTATTCATCGTGGCTTCTAACTTACCTTGTATGGTGCATTATCCATGATGACTGCAAAGTTTGTAAGGTGAGTACAAGAACAGTTGATGTGTGTTCTATTGTAACCTGTTAACTCACATCCGTCCGTAGACCATCCACCAGTTCCATTATCACTATAAAAAAATAAATGAAAATAAACTGAATTATGAAATAATAAATGCACATATTTACATAAATGAGAATAAATGAGTTAAACAAATAAGTTCATTCCTCACATTTTGCAGGTGATAACACTGAGTTACCAAACAAGTGATATCTTACATGGTTAGGTTTTGTACTTCCATAAATACCTAAATTAGAGGCATTCATTCAAACTATTAAAAAACATAGTGAGTCGTTTGAAACTTGAAAAACTGGAAATGGCTGAATTCATGTATAATTAAAATGATTTTTATTATTATCATGGGGCGGGGGGACATTTTTTGGGGAAAATTTCAGTATTCAAACTTTTTGAAAGTGAGAAGAGTAATTCTTTCTTCTGATGTATCTGAAACAAAAACAAACAAATCTGCAATATTTGTATGTGTAACTGTCTCAGTACAGTCTTTACACATATCAGTACTACCCTGTTCAGAAATGAGAAGGCTGGAAATGTGTGTTGTTTCACGATACAAAATTTAATCATCTTCAGCAAGTTGATATCTCAAAATGCATTTTGTAGTCTTTGATATTGACATTACAATGCATTTAACAAGATTTAGCACAAAAATATCTTACTACGTGAAGTTCCAGTAGATGCACTGTGGTCCGCTCCTGTTGACGGCATCCACGGACTGCAGCTCAATGACGACCGGTGTCGGGAGGGGGTTGGGGATGGTACCGTTGGTGAGTTCATCCCAGAGAGAGAAAGACACGATGGGGGAGTTGATGAGTTGACCAACATCATTGCCTGGCTTCCTACATCAATGACAATAGGAACAATGCATCAATGGTATAGTGGTCGTGACTGTGAGCTGTGGATCCGAAGGTTCTAGGTTCAAATCACACAACTACAAATTTGCCAGCACAAGACCCAATTGTGGGTAAGTGTATCGCAGGCTCAATTGGAAGGTCTAGCCCACAAGATTTAAGCCCCATCCACTAATGGCTGCCACTTTGGAGGGGAGACAAGAGTTATGACATATGACAGTGTGATTAAATATGATTGGGCTTGGATGACCCTGAATATTGCTGAAAGAAGGATGATTTCTGTACTCTGCATTTAGTACCTAATGCCAATCCTTGCATAAAATGGTTAATATCATCACAAAAGGAAGATGCACCCAAGGAGTGCAGTCCACATTATTTTGGCACACATAATGAAGGCACATTGATGAGTGCTGAATATTAAATCCATTCTGAAATAACCCAGACATGCAGGTATAGTTTTCTAAATTTCTTGTAGACAGCCCAAAGTTGTTTGGAAATGCACAATGCTACTTTACTGGCACACCCACCGTTAATAATCATAATAACTTACTTTATTAATATTCTAAACATTGTTGAAATAAAGTTCTTTGAGGGTATTGAAACATATCATACATGCACGCATAATGTTTTCAATATATTGTCAAAGTTGTCTTATATATATATATATGTGACCTGTCACCACAATACCCTGATAAAGTCACACACCCAAATGTAAGGTAAGTGCCAAATATCATTATTATGGTATTAAGTATGAAAATTAAGTGTCCTCAAAGATGAAACAAATTATGACCTTCACATGTTGCAAAAGGTTGAATATTTGTATATTTCTTTCCATGTTTAAGTTTCATATTTGTGCGATTTTATCAGGGTATCATGGCGACAGATCGCATATACACAACACTGTCAAGAATCATCCATTAACTTACTTGACGTTTGCCTGAGTGCTGTTGGGAAGCAGTTCTTGGAGGGTGGTGTAGAGGATGAAGGCTGTCACTGCCACATTACGGGTGATAGAGAACTGACTGGGGTCCTCAATCTCCTGCCTTGGTTCAATCAAGTTGCCTGGGACGTGGACCTGGGACGAATCATCCACAGAGCCCAGGCCCTCAGCCCTGTCCTCGGGAATGGCCTTGGTGGTGAAGTTTTCTCGCAGGATCGTGTCGTGACGCATGACTGAGAGAAAAGAAAGAGAAAAAAAAAGGTGTTAATAATTTTAATCAAATTTCATTGATAGGCATTGAGAAGTGGGTAGGCTACATATTGGAAAAGATCATATCGGGCAAAACGGATGGAAAAACCTAGAGGAACATGAAGAATGATAATGTTTGATAACATAAGCAGAGGATATTCAAATCAAAAGTTGAAGGAAAAAGCTCAAGACAAAATGAACTGGAGCAACGACCGGACGGATGAAACATGGTATGCAGCAAATAAATAAAGAGAGAGTGATCATAATACAATTTAATTCAACAGTGATGACTTTGTTCCAAAATGTATTTAGTCCTATGTAAATTTGCAACAAATATACATATGCCTTCTTAACCACATTCAGATGGGTAAATCTTTTGATTGGGATAATGCGGGCAAGCCTATTGCATTCTGACACTAAAATTGTTTTTCTATCTTTTCAAATCCTGCTCTTAATTCTTTCTTCAATAAGCTAAGTGCATTTTAAATCATACAAACCACAATATCAATGACTATTTTGTAGTATCACGGGAAAATTTTCTTAACATACAATTTGTAATTATTCTCACAAAATAAACTGAAATACACTTCACTTCACGCAAAATCTATTGTTAACAAATTTCCAGAATTTTTAAATTACTGATGTTGGGAGAGATAATGGAAAACTCCGGAGTGTAGGAAAAGGAGTTGGTGTATCGAGCAATATTCAAAGCGAAGGCTTCCATGTCCTCCATGAGTTCAGCCGTGCCTCTAGACGTCCTCTGGATGGCTTCCCAGTGAATCTTGTTCCTTGGCTCAAACAAACGACTTGTGCTCTCAACAATATTCTGGAAAAAAAGATAAGTCAGTCAGTCAATCAGTCAATCAATCAACTAATCTATAATCAATCAATCAATCAATCAAACAAACAGATTTATCCTGACACATAAGCATGACAACTAGGATGATTGTTGGGCCCTTCCTCTCTCGAATACAAACTGAAATCAGGCTTTCAAGTGGACCATGGTGAAAAAGTAGGAGAAAAATAGGATCTAAATTTAGGAAAAAGTAGGAGAAAAGTAGGATATAAAGAGCTAAAAGTAGGAGAAAAGTAGGACTGTGAATACCTAAAATGACTACTCACTACTCCAGCATTTTATATGATCAATAGCATTTTTTTATTTTCACAGGAAATGACTACTCACTACTCCAGCGTTTTATATAGCATTTTTTTATTTTCGCAGGGTTTTTACAAAAAAAGTAGGAGAAAGTAGGAGTTTTGGGAACAAAAAGTAGGAGGAGAGTAAACAAAGTAGGAAAAAGAGGAGCACTTGAAAGCCTGTGAAATACTGCATAAGATTCAAAGATATACCTAGGCATATTTGCAAGTTATCAAGATTCCCCCCCCCCCCCCGACCTGACAGGTCAAGTATTTTTTACTGATTATTTAAACAGGCAAACTTGTTCAGGAACATATTCCACTTCTTAACCAAATTAAAATCATTGTAGCATTCACATGGAAATTAATGACTTGACCCATAATAGAGCAAGGACTTTTACAATTTTGTAAGTGTTCAAGAACACCCAAGGTTTGAACTTCATATAGATTAGAATGAATCTCAATCAAAACAATTGTTGTCATTAAATGATGAGCTTGTTACTCCTGTATTCCTTCATAAACAATTCATATATTTCTTTTTATATACATGTACAATCAATTACTTCATTTGTTACTTATCTATTATTCATTTTCTTTAAATATAATGCCATTTTGTTTTAATTCAAGAGTACTTCCTTACCCGTGTGAATGATTTCTTGAGGATAGCTGTCACATTCAGTCCAATCTGTCTGCTTTCATGTTTGAGTAAGTGGCTCAGTACTTGGTATCCGATGTTGATATCATTGCCATAGAAACGGTCGGTGTTGTTGGTGGCTTGTTGCAGTTCCAGAGCTATGGCAAATGACTCGTCTGGGTAGAGTTTCTTGCC
>JZLH01S0121261.1:6456-21996 GCA_001188425.1 Eucidaris tribuloides
TTGATTCGATTTGATTTCATTTGATTTCATTTATTTTATTTCTCCACGGTCACTCACTTCAGCTAAACAGCTGTTCTTCAGTGAGTCCGTGAGTTAAAAACAATCAATACAATGACAAGTACACCATTATATACACATTATGAGATAAAAATACAATAATATACATATTTACACATAATAATCCATCCCAACCCCATTGAGAGACCCCTACCAGTGCAAACCCCCGACCCACTCAATACCCCCACCCGCCCAACGCCCCGTCCCATCCAACGCCCCGATGATCGATCCGCCCGATACCCTGACCCGTATACCTACCCTCCCTACTCAAAAGTATTGCAACATACACTATAGCGCATGCATTTTGAGTTCAAAGGGGTCTTTGTATAATGATGTCCTAAGAAAGTTTATAATTGGAAGTAACAAATTCTTTGAAAAGAAATCAATGAACAATTGTTTTTCTTTCTTTCTCCATGGCAGAGAGATTATCAAATGCAGGCACACCCGTGGCAGAGGGGCTGGAACACAAAATTTGACATTATTTCGCCTCCCTATAGGGGTGGGGCGTTAATTCACACTAGCATCGTAATTCGGTTTCATATTTCCCGTAAAATGGTTTGGATGGCTTGGAAAGACTTCCAACAAACAAAAAATGCCATTGTGTTCCCCTGACACGGTCTCAGAAAGAAGACACCACGCCTCAAAGACGAAAGCGCCTCCTATCTTCATAAGATAGTAATAAGGAGGATGAGGCTACTAATATAAAGATGATGACCTTCTCTCCTCATCTTTGTATCAAATGTACTAAAAAGTCGCATTACAGCAAATTTTAGGATGTTTGCAATAATAAACCGCCTTAAGAATTGAGAAAGAATAAGAAATTACAATTGAGGAGTTTTTTTCTGAAATATGGGGTGTATTCTCCTTATCACTATCTTATGAAGATAGGAGGCGCTTTCGTCTTTGCGGCGTGGTGTCTTCTTTCTGAGACCGTGTCAAAGGAACACAATGACATTTTTTGTTCGTTGGAAGTCTTTCCAAGCCATCCAAACAATTTTACGGGAAATATGAAACCGAATTACGATACTAGTGTGAATTAACGCCCCACCCCTATAGGGAGGCGAAAAAAGGTCAAATTTTATGTTCCAGCCCCTCTGCTGTGGGTGTGCCTGCATTTGATAATCTCTCCGCCATGGAGAAGGAAAGAAAAACAATTGTTCGTTGATTTCTTTTCAAATAATTTATTTTCCAATTATAAACTTCATTAGGACATCATTATAGAAAGACCCCTTCAACTTAAAATACATGCGTTATTGTGGATGTTGCAATACTTTTGAGTAGGGAGGGTAAATACAACACAAAAGAAAGGCTAACACGTTACAAAGACATAGCGATTTCGATGTAGTGTCATTACTTACTTAAGTCACCTTGTTCGATCGTTTTGCACCAAAATACTTAAAAGATTAAATTGCCATAAATTGTGTTAATTGATTAAATTATTGTTATTCTCATGTCATATTCACAAATCAGGGTCTCGATCGGTGAATTAGCCAGAAAAAGGGTATTAATTCATCATCCTATATACTCCCATTCAATAAGCTAGCTATAGCGAATGGGCCATCTAAGACTTTTTGGCTAAAATGATGTCATATCGCCAAACTAATGTCAGATTCGGAATCCTTAGGGTTGTCTTGCCCGAAAATCGAGTCTTTGGACATGATTATAGGTGCTCTGGTTCCCACGTGTGGGTCAAAACCTAATTTTTCAAAATGACGTCGGCGGCCATCTTGGATTTCTGGGTGAAAATGATGTCATGACGTCAAACTAATGTCAGATTCGGAATCCTTGGCACCGACTTAACCGAAAAAGTGTCATCAAACATGATAATAGGTGCTCTTGTTCCCCATCAGGGTCAAATCCTACTTTTCAAAATGGCGTCGGCAGCCATCTTGGATTTCTGGGTCACAATGATGTCATGACGTCAACAGGTCAAACCAATGTCAGATTCGGAATCCTTGGGGCTGACTTACCCGAAAAAGTGTCATTTAACATGATTATAGGTGCTCTTGTTCCCCGTCAGGGTCAAAACCTACTTTTTCAAAATAGCGTTGGCGGCCATCTTGGATTTCTGGGTGAAAATGATGTCATCACGTCAAACCAATGTCAGATTCGGAATCCTTGGGGCCGACTTACCCGAAAAAGTGTCATTGAACATGATTATAGGTGCTCTGATTCCCCAGCTGGGTCAAAATCTAATATTTCAAAATGGCGTCGGCGGCCATTTTGGATTTTAGCCGCTAGCAAAAAATGCCGGGATTTTTGCGAGGGTCATGGGGGCTAATTTTTTTCAAACTGGTCCATAGAAGTCAAATCAATCGTCAAACCTTACTTGCGAGAAAATGGTCTCGGAACTGAGGTTTTGGACTTGACTATAGAATAGGGGTTCTCAATTATTATTGTTGAGGTGCCATATTTGTTGTGCCACTATCCAACACGCGAAGTGAGCACAGCGTCGCAGAGTGAGGTCCAGGGGCCCGCTGAAGGGCCCCTGGCGGGGGTCGAGGGGGCGGAGCCCCCCCCCCCGAAACTTTTTGAGGCCTTTTAAGAGGCCCAGAATGGCTCTAATTCATATAAACAACATAATAACAAATTCAGAGAAATTACACAATTTATTATGTTTTTCATAGCGGCTTCCACGCGCCACTTCTGAAGGCCCGATGCGCCAAAAGTGGCGCGCGCCGCTATTTGAGATCCCTTGCCTTAGAAGGATCTGTTCGCTCATTTTTTTTTTAGAAACACTATATAAAATTGTGGAAGACCCGTTTAAAAAGTTGTCAAACTTTGCTATCTGACATATCTGACAGTGTTTGAATGGTCAAATAAACAACCTAGAATACAAAAGTTCAGACAGATATGCTGTCACTTGTAAAATATGTACAGATAATATTGGCACATGATTTATTCTCAGTCGATGAAAATTCTGCAACACAGCAGTCTGTGGGTAAAAAAAACTGGAAAGGACTCTCAATGATTTTAATTTTTTGAGCACTAAATGATCGCTTTCAACTGTAAGTTTTCAGGTTTCATTTTTAGACCTCATCGTAGACACTATTAGCATGAGGAATCGTGTAGCTCACATTTTTAAAATGGCAATGGCGTTATACGATGCCTTTAATGAAAACATTAAACGATGCCTTAAAGTTTTATTCTCACGTTTGCAAAATAATTGTGCAAATGAAACTCATATTCTACGTTCTTTTGTCTGTTGTTGACAGTGGGGTTGTCGTCTTCAAGCCTCGTCCATTTATTATGGCACGTTAACAAACTTCTTTTGGATGTTTGGAGAAGGATTACACCTCCATAGGTCGGTACTGCGGCCGTTTACAGTTTGTAATGACAAATTGTGGGTATACTGCCTTATTGGGTGGGGTAAGTTGTTTATACTATTTAAATGTTGTATCGTTCTTTCCTTAGTCTTAGTGTCTTACAAATGTTATCTCTGCAAAAATGTAGAGGATGTATTGCACAAGCACTTAGATATTTCTTTTCTATACGAGTTTTGATGAAAAGTCAGAGATAAGACTGTAGTGAAAAAAAATATTACCTAAATTCCTTGTAGGTCCATGCCTAAATATAAATCTTTTCTGCTATTGAGGAATTAATCAATAACAAGTCCATAATGTTATGGATTTTTTCCCCCAAGCCTAATCATAAGCTATTTCTTCGATCTGTGTCTATGAATACCCTTTCAATATTTAAAATACAACTCGTTGAAATTAATCGTTGCTATGTCGGACAAACCTTGGGCAAACCACGGGCAAGCTGGGATGTTGCTGGGAGTCTAGGAACAGTTGTTGAAAAGGTATGCACAAAATCGGCCTATTCAAAATCTCATGTAAATTAATCTTCCACTTCGTAACGTTTGCATCTTTTGCATATTTAACGAGAATACTATGGTTTCGTTTACATTTTCCCCAATTTTAGGACTACCTGTGGGTTTTGTCATTCTACACGCAATGACGAAGTCTCTCTTGGGAATTGAGTGAGTAATGGACGTCTTATCGAGACTTCTTTATTTGTTTGTATTTTGTATGTTCTTCAAATTATTCTCAATGCCTTTTCAAAAGGAAACGGAAAGAAAAGAATGAAAGAAATAAAGAAAGAAAGAAAGAAAAGAAAGATAGATAGAAAGAAAGAAAGAAAGAAAAAAGCAAGAAAAAAAGACAAGAAAAAGAAGAAATAAAACCGGAAAAGGGAAAAGTAAACAATGAAAAAATGAATAGACTGAGTAAAAATGTCGATTACGGAAATTATGCTTGATGTATGTATCTTTCTTTTTAAATCTAGTGGCGGGCTATTTTTCAAAGAAGACTTTTTGGTCTCCTTCCATTCCTACATTTCGGCTATCATAATGAACTTTTTGATACGTAAGGTATTTAAAATTAAATAGTTGAAAATCATGTTTCCACTAGAATATAATTACAGTGTACTTTAGAAATAAAGCAGTTTGTTTTAATGTTGACTGAGATTTGGGGTTGTTTTGAAAACTATTCTCGAATACTGTACAAGAATGTATTAATTCAGTAGAGGTATATACACATTGTGGAGGTGATAGAAAGATGGCATAGAAACTAGAACTTATCTGGACTCTATTATATGAGAATCCTTCAGGGTCATGATGTTATCAGATTGAATTTTGCCATTTACGTAGATTCTGCAAATGCAAGATTGTATCTCTGAATCATAAGACACAGAAACACAGAATGCATCAAAGGTAATTCTTACGCTTGCTAAATTAAGCATTTGTATCTTTCACATCTTTTTTTTTTTGAGCATTTAAGGTGCTATCGGCCCACATATGCGCCAAGGAAACAGTCAGTTCCATACTTTTCAATTCGAATGACAAACGTCACTGAAGTTCCTACCAATGATATTCATCGTAAGATGAAGACACATTGAACCAACTAAATGAGTTAAAATGTCTTGTCTCGATAGCATTTGGAGTTTTATAGAAACGCGTATATTTTTGAAAGGTTATACACATAAGTCCAAAACAATCCAGCACCCAAAGTGTTAAGAAAGTTTTTGCCACAATATTAGAAGAAAATATTTACTTCCGTCAAATTGCTAACCTTTACACCTATGTTGTTTTTTCTTTTGTAGATGCTTCCTCAAAAATGACGTTGATTATATAATCAATATTCCTGTAATCGTTATTATACTGGTGAGTGATACATTGAGGGACCTTTTCTTACATGAGATTATAATGTATCCTACATCAAAAATATCTTTATAAAGACTGGCCAAGGATGGATCACATGAAATAGTGTCACCATCAAATGAGCGATGCAAAAATGGATATCTCAGAATTGTTACGTCACGATTTCGGGATATTTACAACGTATTGAAATCGTGATGTCACAACTGCACCGCCGGCTGGTGTCACGATCACCAGCACCGTGTGTGCGATCGATCGCGTATCACGACCTGCAAATCATCCACGACGCATAGGGAGGTTGATGACATCCCCATTTTATTCGGCAAGATACGGATTTTTAAAGATTTTACTGATGATCAAAATCGTACAAGATCCAATTTATGTTTGGGTAAGCTATTTTGACGGAATGTTGCAATGTTGTTGAAATGTCGGGCCATCTGGATCATTATATTTCGGGGTGTTTTTTTATCTCATAGAGATATAAATAAAGTAAAAGCACAGGGAATGTCATAATATTTTTGTTTTATGTTTTGTTCATTTATCATTCTTATTTGTGTTCGACTTAATAGTTAGCGCAAGTGTTACAGGATAATGACGTCACAACGGGAATATGAATTAAAGATGATCCGGAGATTTTTTTTTCTTCAAAAGGTGGGAGTTAGCATCGTGCACAAATATGTTTCAAAAATGTTAAAAATATGTATATGATGCATACTCTTACGAGATATTTAGTGATTTACATTAAAATGCTAATTTTATTGGTAAACTCCTGAAATGTTTTATACTGATTAGAAATTTCGGTTTAGTGACATTTCTTCAATTTCTCCATTTCTATTATGTGACAGGTGAACACGTGCTTCATGATTCATGCCGTTTTTACGCTAGCGACAAAACTGCGAGCATCTAAGTTGGAGACTCGACAATACAAGTAAACAATCTCTCTTGTCACTCCTCTTCCTCTCCTTCCTCTCCATGACTAAAATCACGTTATTTCTTCTTCATATTTTCTTTCATTTTCTTCTTCTTCTTCCTCTTCTCCTCCTCGTCTTTTCCTCTTCGTATAATACCTCTTCTTCTCTTTATTCTTCTTTTTATCATCTTCCCTTTCCCCTTTTTTTACTTCTACTTTTTTTCTTTTTTAACTCTTTTTACTTCTTCCTCTTCTTTTTTCTTTCTTTCTTCTTCTTTACTTTCTCTTTCTTTTCGTTTTTGATTATGTATATATGTTTGTATGCATGTAATACATAATACATACATTTTATTTATTGATGTGTTTATTTATTCATTTCGATTATCAACACCTTCTCAAGTACAATGTGTAAAAAGTCATATTCCACGAAAATTCCTATTTATCACGATTTCGTTTTATGCAATCCAGGAAAGCCCGGAAACGTGTACGGGAGATAGTTGTTTTAATGCCTTTTCTGGGAGTGGCGTACATTATGCTTCTCTTTGAACCAAGCCCAGCGCAACCACACGTGGGAACATATATTCATAGATACGCCAATGCCGTCTTACAATCGACACAAGGTTTCTTCGTGGCTGTTATCTTCGTCTACATGAATCATGAAGTAGGTATATCTAGTGAACCGTTGTATTGAATGTTGTAAGTATATAAATGCCTGGTGGGAAGAAAGCGAAAATGGTTCAAGAACCAAATAAATGAATATAGGCTAACTCCTTGTGCGTCTTGCATAATGTTGCCCAATGTGCCGAAATGTTAATGTTTTCTTGACATTACGAATTCATCCTGGAGAATACATTTCATTGTATTATCTCAAATTGGTCAAAACGCAGGAACTAAAAAAATAATAATCTCCGTTACATATAATACAATTAAAGATAAGTCCAACCATAAGGATTGTTAAGAATAGTGAGGATTAAGAGGATAAGAGCTTAAATGATTAGTTACTTTGAATGCACTGCCACGTGTACTTGGCACGACATTGTAAGCGCGCACACATGAACGAAGCACGTTAATGGTTAAAGACACAAGTTAACAATGACCACATGTTGATAAATAATATAAGCCACATAATCCTCAATGTTCTACGTGTCTTTGATATGGTCCAGAAATGAAGCCCCCCAAAATTGTACTTCTAAATGATTATTTAGGGGTTTAAAAAAGTGAGTTCTCAGTTGACCGGATACACCTGTCGCATTTCTACCATATTCTACTGGGTTATAAATCTAAACTACTTTACACTCCACCACACGTGACGTTTTTTAGTGCATACCTTGTCAGTGGCGGCATAATTTTCCAAACTTCTGTATTCAAGGATGTTTGTCTATTTACTAGGTGTGGTGATGTTGCTTCCAACCCTGGCCCATTGGGAACATCAAATGTTTCCGATAACAATCCTCACTCATGCAACATAACCCCCCCCCCAAAAAAAAAAAAAAAAAAACCTTAACTATTCAAGACATGAACTTTTTGAAATTTCCACAAGCACCTATGCCGATTGCTCTTTCCCAATCACATACCAGACTCTCAATACAAGAAAACTCAAAGAGGTGTGCGTGCTGGAACAAGAAAACAGCGTAAGATTCCAGTGATTTCTTCGTTCTACAGGCCAAAGAAAATCATCAGGAGAGGTAGTATTTGTCATGACAATTTGAAATACTACTACTAATATTACTGCCTCATAATGACGAGTCGAAGTTGAACTTTTGCTCCATTAATGCACAGTCTATTAGGAATAAAACAGTAGATTTTACAGAATTTGTTCTCGAACAGAATCTAGACATTGTTGCTGTCTCTGAAACCTGGTTGCGAACCGATGACACTGCGGTAGTTGCTGAGCTTACTCCAGTTGGCTTCTCATTTCTTCACATACCCAGACTAAATAAGCAGGGCGGGGGAGTTGGCTTTTTGCACAGATCAAATATTTATGTCTGCCAGAAAAATAATCATCTCAAGTATGACACTTTTGAGTCAATCCACGTAGAAGTGACCTCAAACTCAAAGTCAGTCTGCATTGTCAATGTTTACCGTATTGGCCGGAATAAGCAAGGGACCCGGTACCTTTTGGACGATTTTTGGACGATGTTTAATGTATGATTGAAGACTATTTATTTTATCCATCCGATATTGTGGCGATTTCAATATCCATATCGATAATGTCTTCTGATGTCAATACTAGTAATTTTATGTCACTTTTGTAATCCCATAATCTTGTGCAACATGTTAAGGAATCTACTCATATCCGTGGGCACTGTCTTCATCTCTTACTGACTCGCAACTCATCAAATCTGGTTTCAGAAGTGGTCATTCATCCGGGACTTTCCGACCTTTATGGAGTCATGTCGAAGTTAAATCTTTCAAGAACGCCTCCCCCTTCATCTACCATTACAACTCGGAATTTGAAACGAATTGACTTGAAACAGTTTCAATTGATGCTGGTACATCGCTTGCTGAGATAAACCTAGACGATGTGTCAGTTGATCATGCTGTTAATTTGTATGAAGAAAAGCTTATCATTGTTATACACAGTCATGCTCCAGTCTGTATCAGAATGTCAGACTGCATCCAAATAATCCACGGATCAACGAAGAAATTCTTGATGTCAGACAGTTGCGCAGGAGGTATGAACGCCGATGGCGCAAAACCAAGAGAAGCTCTGACAGACAAATGTATAATCAAAAGCGTAATGCAGTAAAGAAACTGATCAAGAAGGCGATAACCTCACATTATTCCATGAAAATTGGAGAAACAAAAGGCGATCAAAAAAAGCTCTTAAATATAGTGAAAGGACTCTGAAATACCTCCACCAAGCCTGTTCTGCCCTCAGCTACGGACGATTCAGATGGGGTGATAGCTGATAGATTTGCAGAGTTTTTTTCTTCCAAAATTGAAAACATACGATCTGCTTTTCTGTCTCGTGGAGCCCAGTGTTTGAGTCGTTTTGTGATCTTGAACAGAAGTCTTCGATGGCTAATCCAGATATTCCATGTCTAGAAGACTTCTTACCAGCAACACTTTGTGAAGTAGAAGGAATAATCATGAAGTCCAACACATCTTGTGATCTTGACCCTGTTCCTGTCTCTCTCATCAAGTCATAATACGTTTACCCCATTTATTACCCGTCTTGTGAATAAATCTCTATCTGATGGTGTTTTCCCGGACAATTTAAAAGTTGCACACATTCGTCCCCTACTAAAGAAGTCGGGATTAAATAAGGAGGACTTGTGCAACTATAGACCCATATCAAACTTGAAATTTTTGAGCAAAGTGCTGGAAAGGATTGTCTGTTCCAGGATTCAAAAACATACTACTGAGAATGCACTCAGCGATATATTCCAGTCAGCATGCAAGCCAAATCATGGAGTTGAAACTGCCCTCCTTCGTGTTCACAGTGACATAATGTGTGCTCTTGACAATGGTGAAGTCTGCGCTATGGTGCTACTGAACCTCAGCGCTGCTTTTGATACATTTGATCACAAATTAATGCCTCTTCGTTTGAACAGTCAGCTAGGAATTGATGGTCAGGCTCTCAAATGGTTTGATTCCTACTCAACATGTTCGTGTAGGTTCTTCAATCTCAAAACCCTGGTATCAAGATTACTCTGTTCCACACGGATCTGTATTAGGACCTTTAATGTTCACTTTGTATACACCCCCCCCCCCCCTTCGTGATGTCATACTTCAGCACAATGTACAGTATCATTTTTATGCAGACGACACACAACTGTACTTAAGGTTAAAACCATCACAGACAGAATGTTGATGTTGGTATTCAAAATTTGGAAGCATGTTCAAAGTCCATCAGCAAATGGATGAGTGATATTTTTTTGAAGTTGAATGAAAATAAAACTGAATACATGCTAATTGGCTCCACTAGGCAGCTTTGTAAATTCTCTGCAGATTAGATAATTGTTGGGAACTCTGTGATAAAGCGTGTTAATCAGGCTCGTAACCTCGGTGTCATATTTGATTCAGAAATGAACATGAAGCCCCAAATTTCAAGAGTTGTGAGTTCAGCGTCGGTTCATATTCATAATACAGTGAAACCTGTATATAAAGAACGGGCAAGGGAGACAAGAAAAGTGGTCTTTATGAACAGGTTGTCTTTATGTACAGGTTTCTCTATTACACATTTCAATTAAAATCACTTTTCAAGGGAAACAAAAATTGTGGGTCTTATAGAAAGGTGGTCTTTCTTTACAGATGGTCACTAGAGCAGGTTTGAATGTATTTGGAAAATCAGGAGATATCTCACACAAGATGCCACTGAGCAGATTGTGCATGCATTTGTGACTAGTCGTTTGGATTTGTGTAACTCACTCTACATTGGACTTCCGAAAAATCAAATCTCACGTCTTCAACGTGTTGAAAATATGGCTGCACGCCTTGTTTCACTCTGTAAAAGATCCGACAGCACTTCGCATGTCTTATAATCTCTTCATTGGCTACCAGTCTCTAAGAGAATCACTTACAAAATTTTATTGATCACGTATAAAACCCTTCACTCTTGTAATCCACAATATCTTAGTAATATCCCCCAGATTCGTAATCCTGCCAGATACCTACGTTCAAGTTCAAAACTGTAATTGGTAGTACCGAAAACAAAACAAACTAAGGGGATAGAGCATTCCAGAACATTGCTCCAAAAAATATGGAATAGCGTACCCTTAAGTATTCGTGAATCACCTTCAGTAGAAATAAAAAAGAGACTAAAATCTTATTTGTTTAACTTGTAAAGAATATAATTATATACAATTACAAATTATGTCATTAAATTGAAATTTCATGTAATTTATAAATTATGTCCTTGGCTTGATTTTGTTCGAAATTTGTTATTGTTTAATGAACATTGTATACAGCGCCTTGAGCACTCTTGAGTGGATATGGTGCGCAATATAAATACCCATTATTATTATTATTATTATTATTATTATTATTATTATTATTATTATTATTATTATTATTATTATTATTATTATTATTATTATTATTGTTGTTGTTGTTGTTATTATTATTAGTAGTAGTAGTATTAGTATTATTATTAGTAGTAGTAGTATTATTAGCATTATTAGGTAGCTCAGATTATCAACATTTGAATTTTTTTTTATATAAATTGAATGTTAAATTGTGTCTTTAAAAATACAACTTACAAACCAGAAGCTTTTACGTAATCGCTTGACGTTGAATTTAGCAGAAAATTCCAGAATATTATGTTTAACGCACCAACAAGTTTCGTAATGCTGATCACTTACAAGTTGAAATTAATTGTTTGGAACGAGTGTATACATACAAGTATCTAGATGTTTGGATGGATGAGTGTCTGACCTGGCAAAAACATATTTAGGAAGCAAGTAAGAAGATTTCATGCAGATTTCCATTACTTGGACGGTTAAGGGCAAGGTCCACACTGACGTCAAGTTGGTTTTAATAAAAGCAGAACAATGAGAGAAAATATAATGAAAGTTTGGCGAAAATCCACCAAAGAATAGGGAGTTATGAACTTTCAAAATTTTGTGACGTCACATGCGAGCAGCTCTCCATATCTCATGTAATATTAATTCAATAAATTGCCATTTTTATTGTTTCATGATAATTGAATTTTTTTCATTTTCTGAGAAAATGGCACTTTATGGAATTTATATTACATAACAATGGGAGAGCTGACTGCGTGTGACGTAACAAATTAAAACTTTGAAAGTTCATAACTCCATTATTCTTTGGTGATTTTCGCCAAACTTTCATTAATATGTTTTTCTTATTATTCTGCTTTTATTAAATCAGATTGACGTCAGGGAGGACTTTGCCTTCAAGAAAATATATCTCACTGTTAACAGTGCAAATATTACGCACGAATTGGGTAACATTACCCTATTTGACTACTTGAGTTTGTGCAGGGGCAATTGATCCAAAACCTGAAAGACAACTTAATAAATTATAATAAAAATGGTTCGTCTGATTTTAAAAGCAAAAAACAGTGCAATGTCTAATAGACAATTATTGAGCAAAATAAGACGGACACCCATGAGAAGAGAGATGGCGTTTGGTTTGCCTGATCGGATTTAAATTAGCCAGTCAGGGCCAATGTGACACGTTAGGGTTCAGCACCGAGTTTTGGCAGGACCATATTGCTCGAAGACTGCCATTAGTAAATGACGTGGTGGTGATGGTAATGATGAATAAATTGGTGCCGATAATGATAATAATGATGATGATGATGATGATGATGATGATGATGACGACGACGACGACGACGATGATGATGATTGCGACGATAACGACGATGATGATAATGTTAGAAACCTTTTCCAAGATGATGAATCAAGATTTTTTTCTCAATAATATCAATAGGTTTGAGTGTAAAGATAAACAGATTGAGACATTATTGCACTTAATTTTCTGTGAATATTGGGACACTCTTTGTTGTCCTTTGGTGACCAATAAATTATCGTATATTTTGTATATTTATAGAGCCAAAGGCCTATTTTATTACTGTTAAATAACATCTCTCTACGAGAGAAAACTGAACTAATAAATGTTCTTGCGATAAGTTCTCCATGAGATGATGTGGATGCGTAAGTACACAGCTAAAGTGATAGATATCTACATCGCTCATCTTTGCACAGGTTCAGATCGTTATAAGAAGAAAATTTCGAAGATGGCGTGAGGCAAACCCCTTACCAAGTCGTCCAGTGGTGTATCTACGTGGGAGCAGAGGGACACGTGCCCGGCGCCAGGGGGCGCAAACAACGCAAAAGAAAGAAAGAAAATGGAAGAAAAGGAAGAAAATGTATCCTTAATGATAACGCGCCCGTCCCTTCCAATCCACAGAGTACAGTGAATTAGAAAATGGATTTTAATAAAGTTGAATTTTAATAATTTTAATGTTAGCACAAGTGTTACAGGATGATAACGTCACAACTGCAATATCAGATACTAGGTGTTAAAAAATAAAATTGGTTAATTTTGATATGTAATAATATAAAACTATACCCCAGATAATACTGGCATGAGTTTGAATTACAGCTAAACAGTGAACATTTTTGTTGGAGGTTGTTCAATACGATATCAATAATCAGTTTTGATGTAATTCATGCTTATTTAAAAAGTTAGAGTTCAGATTTTGCTCAAAATGCAACCCCCTGTACAAAATTGAGACTGTACAGAAATCAAATGGTGTACAGAGAGTACAGGGTATGTGTTAGTTCTATGGGAAGCAGCTTATGAATGATCCTTGGTATGAGATTATGATTATTGTTACATTGTATAATAATTGTGATCGTAACACGCACGCTACCCACATAGAATAAAAAGCAAAATTATGGTTGATTTCAGCGAATCTTAAGCTAACTCGGCGGTTAGTGTAGTATATGACGTTTGTCCAGCATGGGTTTTCGTCATTGCAAGTTTCTTTACAAATTATAAACGTACATCCAACGCATTTTTGCTACATGACACCTTTTTATGCACTATTCCTCATGTAAATATTATACATTGTGTAGTTATGTTAGTCAAAGTAAAAAAGTATATAAAACACACTTGGTATACAGCACTTAAATTGTTTTCGTCATATATAATGTTCAAGCTTCTTTACAAATTAAAGCATGTATCACATGCGTTACTGCTTCATGGCCCTTTTTATGCACTATTCCTCACATAAATACTATTAATCATGTATATTGGTCAAATTGAAAAAGTAAATACTACACTCGGTCTACAGCACTTCCATTGATATTTTTTTCAAAAGGAATCTTTTAGAAATTTGTACATTATCATGGATTGCATTATGAGTTGCTGTAAAATACGAAATAAGACTTCAATGTGCATTGTTATTTGTAGTGTAATGTAACATTTTTTTTTTTTTTACTGATTTTTGTGTAATACTAGTTATTGGATCATTGGAATTATATATCCAATTTTAGATTAAAATGTAATTATTGTACTGTTCTACAAATAATGAGTCTACCTTTAGACGTTTGTCCAACATGGGTTTTTGTCATGTATAATGTGCAGATGTTTTACAACTTACAACATGTATCACATGCGTTATTGCTACATGACTCTTTTTAAACACTATTCCTCTTGTAAATATTATATTACATTGTATAGTTATATTAGTCAAAGTGAAAAAGAGTAAACAACACTTGGTCTGTACACTTCCATTGAAATTTATAAAGAATCTTTTCACAAGAAAAATGAAATACACAGTATACTGGATTGTATCATGAGTTGCTGTAAAAATACGGATAAGACTTCAATGTCAACTTCAATTAATATATCGATTTTAAGATTAAAATAGAATTATTGTCTGTTCTACAAAAAATTAGTCTACCTTTAAACGTTTGTCCAACACGGGTTTTCGTCATGTATGATAATTACAAACAGGTTTCTTAAATTACAATCGTGTATCACATGCGTTATTACTTCATGACACTTTTTATGCAAAATTTTACATGTAAATATTATTATAACATTGTGTAACTTATATGAGTCATAAAAAAAAATTATGAAACTACTTGGTCTAAAGCATCAACCATAAGGTATCTTATTAGACAAAATGCATAGTATCTGAATTAAATGAAGAGTTGCTGTGAGATGCTAATAATATGACTTCAATAAACATTATTGTGCTGTGTAATTAATGTAACATGTTGCCTTGATTTTGTGGATGTATATACTAGTTAGTGGAATCTCTTGATTGTATATTAAGCGTTAGATTAAATAACAGTATTGTATTGTTCTACGAAAATAACCAGTCATACATTAGACGTGTTCCCTTCAGCGTGGGTTTCGTCATGTAATGATATTAACACTTTGAGTGTATCGGCGAACCTGTTCGCCAGGGTTGACTTCACTCAGGTACTATCGGCGAACCTGTTCGCCGAGAAGACAATCGGGTCCATTCTTTTAATTCGAATGACAAATGTCACTGAAGTTCCTACCAATGAAATTTATCGTAAAATGAATACACAATGAACTAAACAAATGAGTTGAAACGTATTTGTCTTGCTTGATTGCGATTTACAGAAAATCGTACAATTTGGAAAGGCTATACACATTAGTCCGAAACAATCCAGTCCTGGTAAACACACCTGGATTTTTAGCCCAGCACCCAAAGTGTTAACAAAACGTGTATCACACGCGTTATTGCTACATGACACTTTCTCATGGATTTATTCCCGCTCCTCAATATAAATATCACTAACACATTGTATAGTATTAGTCAAAAGTAAAGGGAAAACACTCTTGGCCTGTAGCACTTCACTGATATTATATAAAGATGTATCTTTTAAAAAAAATACACAGCATACTGGATTGTGTCATGAGTGTTCAGTAAAATACGGATAAGACTTCATTGTGAATT
>JZLH01S0121261.1:22021-39725 GCA_001188425.1 Eucidaris tribuloides
AATTGCTATGTCAGAGAGCTAGATTGCGAGAAGTGTTACATATCTGAACATAGAGGAAAATCATAAAGAAATCAAGGAAAATTGATGGAAGGGAACAGCTTGTTTTACTTTGTACTACGTATCACGATTGAGTCACGCAAAACCAATTGAGAATTCTGTGGGTCTGATGAGGGACAAAAAGGACTGAATCGTCATATAATTGTTTATAGCCTGCTAATTGCAGTAAATTGATACACTGATCAAGACTCGATAAGGCGATGTTACACCTCACATTTATTCGCTATGATATAGATTCTCTTGGTATGATCATCAGCAGAGACCAGATAAGGCTGATACGTTCATGACATTAAAGAAGCAACTCGTCTGTTAATTTATATTATAGTGAAAGGACTTTAGTGTTACTGGTAAATTATGTAGTACCTGAACTCCACCTTCACAGGCCTGTCTGCCCTCAGCTACGGACGAATTCAGATGGGGTGATAGCTGATTAGATTGCAGAGTTTTTTCTTCCAAATTGAAAAACAGATACGATCTGCTCTTTCTGTCTCGTGGATGCCCGCTCGTTTAGAGCGTCAGTTGTAAGTCTTTGTGATCTTGAACAGAAGTCTTCGATGGCTAATCCAGATATTCCATGTCTAGAAGACTTCTTACCAGCACACACTTTGTGAAGTAGAAGGAATAATCATGAAGTCCAACACATCTTGTGATCTTGACCCTGTTCCTGTCTCTCTCATCAAGTCATAATACGTTTACCCCATTTATTACCCGTCTTGTGAATAAATCCTATCTGATGGTGTTTTCCCGGACAATTTAAAGTTGCACACATTCGTCCCCTACTAAAGAAGTCGGGATTAAATAAGGAGGACTTGTGCAACTATAGACCCATATCAAACTTGAAATTTTGAGCAAAGTGCTGGAAAGGATTGTCTGTTCCAGGATTCAAAAACATACTATGAGAATGCACTCAGCGATATATTCCAGTCAGCATGCAAGCCAATCATGGAGTTGAAACTGCCCTCCTTCGTGTTCACAGTGACATAATGTGTGCTCTTGAAATGGTGAAGTCTGCGCTATGGTGCTACTGACCTCCACGCGCTTTTGATACATTTGATCACAAATTAATGCTTTCGTTTGACCAGTCAGCTAGGAATTGATGGTCAGGTCTCAAATGGTTTGATTCCTACTCAACATGTTCGTGTAGGTCTTCAATCTCAAAACCCTGGTATCAATTACTGTTCACACGGATCTGTATTAGGACCTTTAATGTTCACTTTGTATATCACCCCCCCCCCCCTTCGTGATGTCATACTTCAGCACAATGTACAGTATCATTTTTATGCAGACGACACACAACTGTACTAAGGTTAAAACCCATCACAGACAGAATGTTGATGTTGGTATTCAAAATTTGGAAGCATGTTCAAAGTCCATCAGCAAATGGATGAGTGATATTTTTTTGAAGTTGAATGAAAATAAAACTGAATACATGCTAATTGGCTCCACTAGGCAGCTTTGTAATTCTCTGCAGATTATAGATAATTGTTGGGAACTCTGTGATAAAGCGTGTTAATCAGGCTCGTAACCTCGGTGTCATATTTGATTCAGAAATGAACATGAAGCCCCAAATTTCAAGAGTTGTGAGTTCAGCGTCGGTTCATATTCATAATACAGTGAAACCTGTATATAAAAGAACGGGCAAGGGAGACAAGAAAAGTGGTCTTATGAACAGGTTGTCTTTATGTACAGGTTCTCTATTACACATTTCAATTAAAATCACTTTTCAAGGGAAACAAAAATTGTGGGTCTTATAGAAAGGTGGTCTTTCTTTACAGATGGTCACTAGAGCAGGTTTGAATGTATTTGGAAAATCAGGAGATATCTCACACAAGATGCCACTGAGCAGATTGTGCATGCATTTGTGACTAGTCGTTTGATTTGTGTAACTCACTCTACATTGGACTTCCGAAAAATCAAATCTCACGTCTTCAGTGTTGAAAATATGGCTGCACGCCTTGTTTCACTCTGTAAAAGATCCGACAGCACTTCGCATGTCTTATAACTCTTCATTGGCTACCAGTCTCTAAGAGAATCACTTACAAAATTTTATTGATCACCGTATAAAACCCTTCACTCTTGTAATCACAATATCTTAGTAATATCCCCCAGATTCGTATCCTGCCAGATACCTACGTTCAAGTTCAAAACTGTAATTGGTAGTACCGAAAACAAACAAACTAAGGGGATAAAGAAGAATTCTTCCAGAACATTGCTCCAAAAAATATGGAATAGCGTACCCTTAAGTATTCGTGAATCACCTTCAGTAGAAATAAAAAAAGAGACTAAAATCATATTTGTTTAACTTGTAAAGAATATAATTATAGTACAATTACAAATTATGTCATGTAAATTGAAATTTCATGTAATTATATAAATTATGTCCTTGGCTTGATTTTGTTCGAAATTTGTTATTGTTTAATGAACATTGTATACAGCGCCTTGAGCACTCTTTGAGTGGATATGTGCGCAATATAAACACCCATTATTATTATTATTATTATTATTATTATTATTATTATTATTATTATTATTATTATTATTATTATTATTATCATTATTGTTATTATTATTAGTAGTAGTAGTAGTAGTATTAGTAGTAGTAGTAGTAGTATTATTAGCATTATTAGGTAGCTCAGATTATCAACATTTGATTTTTTTTTATATAAATTGAATGTTAAATTGTGTCTTTAAAAATACAACTTACAAACCAGAAGCTTTTACGTAATCGCTTGACGTTGAATTTAGCAGAAATTCCAGAATATTATGTTTAACGCACCAACAAGTTTCGTAATGCTGATCACTTACAAGTTGAAATTAATTGTTTGGAACGAGTGTATACATACAAGTATCTAGATGTTTGGATGGATGAGTGTCTGACCTGGCAAAAACATATTTAGGAAGCAAGTAAGAAGATTTCATGCAGATTTCCATTACTTGGACGGTTAAGGGCAAGGTCCACACTGACGTCAAGTTGGTTTTAATAAAAGCAGAACAATGAGAGAAACATATTAATGAAAGTTTGGCGAAAATCCACCAAAGAATAGCGGAGTTATGAACTTTCAAAATTTTGTGACGTCACATGCGAGCAGCATCTCATGTAATATTAATTCAATAAATTGCCATTTTTATTGTTTCATGATAATTGAATTTTTTTCATTTTCTGAGAAAATGGCACTTTATGGAATTTATATTACATAACAATGGGAGAGCTGACTGCGTGTGACGTAACAAATTAAAACTTTGAAAGTTCATAACTCCATTATTCTTTGGTGGATTTTCGCCAAACTTTCATTAATATGTTTTTCTTATTATTCTGCTTTTATTAAATCAGATTGACGTCAGGGAGGACTTTGCCTTCAAGAAAATATATCTCACTGTTAACAGTGCAAATATTACGCACGAATTGGGTAACATTACCCTATTTGACTACTTGAGTTTGTGCAGGGGCAATTGATCCCAAAACCTGAAAGACAACTTAATAAAATTATATAAAAAATGGTTCGTCTGATTTTAAAAGCAAAAAACAGTGCAATGTCTAATAGACAATTATTGAGCAAAATAAGACGGACACCCATGAGAGAGAGATGGCGTTTGGTTTGCCTGATCGGATTTAAATTAGCCAGTCAGGGCCAATGTGACACGTTAGGGGTTCAGCACCGAGTTTTGGGCAGGACCATATTGCTCGAAGACTGCCATTAGTAAATGACGGTGGTGGTGATGGTAATGATGAATAAATTGGTGCCGATAATGATAATAATGATGATGATGATGATGATGATGATGATGATGACGACGACGACGACGACGATGATGATGATTGCGACGATAACGACGATGATGATAATGTAGAAACCTTTTCCAAGATGATGAATCAAGATTTTTTTCTCAATAATATCAATAGGTTTGAGTGTAAAGATAAACAGATTGAAGACATTATTGCACTTAATTTATCCTGTGAATATTGGGACACTCTTTGTTGTCCTTTGGTGACCAATAAATTATCGTACTATTTTGTATATTTATAGAGCCAAAGGCCTATTTTATACTGTTAAATAACATCTCTCTACGAGAGAAAACTGAACTAATAAATGTTCTTGCGATAAGTTCTCCATGAGATGATGTGGATCGTAAGTACACAGCTAAAGTGATAGATATCTACATCGCTCATCTTTTGCACAGGTTCAGATCGTTATAAAGAAACGATTTCGAAGATGGCGTGAGGCAAACCCCTTACCAAGTCGTCCAGTGGTGTATCTACGGGGAGCAGAGGGGACACGTGCCCCGGGCGCCACGGGGGCGCAAACAACGCAAAAGAAAGAAAGAGAAATGGGAGAAAAGGAAGAAAATGTATCCTTAATGATAACGCGCCCCGTCCCTTCCAATCCACAGAGTACAGTGAATTAGAAAATGGATTTTATAAAGTTGAATTTTTAATAATTTTAATGTTTAGCACAAGTGTTACAGGATGATAACGTCACAACTGCAATATCAGATACTAGGTGTTAAAAATAAAATTGGTTAATTTTGATATGTAATAATATAAAAACTATACCCCAGATAATACTGGCATGAGTTTGAATTACAGCTAAACAGTGAACATTTTTGTTGGAGGTTGTTTCAATACGATATCAATAATCAGTTTTATGTAATTCATGCTTATTTAAAAAGTTAGAGTTCAGATTTTGCTCAAAATGCAACCCCCTGTACAAAATTGAGACTGTACAGAAATCAAATGGTGTACAGAGAGTACAGGGTATGTGTTAGTTCTATGGGAAGCAGCTTATGAATGATCCCTTGGTATGAGATTATGATTATTGTTACATTGTATAATAATTGTGATCGTAACACGCACGCTACCCACATAGAATAAAAAAGCAAAATTATGGTTGATTTCAGCGAATCTTAAGCTAACTCGGCGGTTAGTGTAGTATTAGACGTTTGTCCAGCATGGGTTTTCGTCATTGCAAGTTTCTTTACAAATTATAAACGTACATCACACGCATTTTTGCTACATGACACCTTTTTATGCACTATTCCTCATGTAAATATTATACATTGTGTAGTTATGTTAGTCAAAGTAAAAAAAGTATATAAAACACACTTGGTATACAGCACTTAAATTGTTTTCGTCATATATAATGTTCAAGCTTCTTTACAAATTAAAGCATGTATCACATGCGTTACTGCTTCATGGCCCTTTTTATGCACTATTCCTCACATAAATACTATTATACATTGTATATTGGTCAAATTGAAAAAGTAAAATACACTCGGTCTACAGCACTTCCATTGATATTTTTTTCAAGAAGGAATCTTTTTAGAAATTTTGTACATTATCATGGATTGCATTATGAGTTGCTGTAAAATACGAATAAGACTTCAATGTGCATTGTTATTTGTAGTGTAATGTAACATATTTTTTTTTTTTACTGATTTTTGTGTAATACTAGTTATTGGATCATTGGAATTATATATCCAATTTTAGATTAAAATGTAATTATTGTACTGTTCTACAAAATAATGAGTCTACCTTTAGACGTTTGTCCAACATGGGTTTTTGTCATGTATAATGTGCAAGATGTTTTACAACTTACCAACATGTATCACATGCGTTATTGCTACATGACTCTTTTTAAACACTATTCCTCTTGTAAATATTATTATACATTGTATAGTTATATTAGTCAAAGTGAAAAAGAGTAAAACACACTTGGTCTGTAGCACTTCCATTGAAATTTATAAAGAATCTTTTCAAAGAAATACACAGTATACTGGATTGTATCATGAGTTGCTGTAAAATACGGATAAGACTTCAATGTCAACTTCAATTATATATCGATTTTAAGATTAAAATAGAATTATTGTACTGTTCTACAAAAAATTAGTCTACCTTTAAACGTTTGTCCAACACGGGTTTTCGTCATGTATGATAATTACAAACAGGTTTCTTAAATTACAATCGTGTATCACATGCGTTATTACTTCATGACACTTTTTATGCAAAATTTTACATGTAAATATTATTATACATTGTGTAATTATATGAGTCATAAAAAAAATTATGAAACATACTTGGTCTAAAGCATAACCATAAGGTATCTTATTAGACAAAATGCATAGTATACTGAATTAAATGAAGAGTTGCTGTGAGATGCTAATAATATGACTTCAATAAACATTATTTGCTGTGTAATTAATGTAACATGTTGCCTTGATTTGTGGTATGTAATACTAGTTAGTGGATTCTTGGAATTGTATATTAAGCGTTAGATTAAAATAACAGTATTGTATTGTTCTACGAAAATAACCAGTCTAACATTAGACGTGTTCCCTTCAGCGTGGGTTTTCGTCATGTATGATATTAACACTTTGAGTGCTATCGGCGAACCTGTTCGCCCAGGGTTGACTTCACTCAGGTACTATCGGCGAACCTGTTCGCCGAGAAGACAATCGGGTCCATATCTTTTAATTCGAATGACAAATGTCACTGAAGTTCCTACCAATGAAATTTATCGTAAAATGAATACACAATGAACTAAACAAATGAGTTGAAACGTATTGTCTTGCTTGAATTTGCGATTTTACAGAAAATCGTACAATTTGGAAAGGCTATACACATTAGTCCGAAACAATCCAGTCCCTGGTAAACACACCTGGATTTTTAGCCCAGCACCCAAAGTGTTAACAAACGTGTATCACACGCGTTATTGCTACATGACACTTTTCATGGATTATTCCCGCTCCTCATATAAATATCACTACACATTGTATAGTATTAGTCAAAGTAAAAAGGGGAAAACACTCTTGGCCTGTAGCACTTCCACTGATATTTATAAAGAATGTATCTTTTAAAAAAAATACACAGCATACTGGATTGTGTCATGAGTTTCAGTAAAATACGGATAAGACTTCATTGTGAATTCTTATTGTATCAATTGTATTTTGTCTATTTGTCATGTGCTGCCTTGCCTGTGTGTAGTACTAGTTATTGGATTTATTTTGAATACCTGAAACTTAATATTGTATACCAACCTATAGCATAATATAGGAAATATAAACTATGTGTCATTGGAATTTTATCGAACGTTAGATTAAAATGGAATTATTGTATTTTCTATACAAAAATTACTAGTTTGATATCAGACGGTTAGGACTTCAATGTGAATTGTTCGCCTTGCTTTGTGAATAATACTATAGTCAGTGGATTTATATAACGTGCCTGAAACTTCACATTGTGTGAATGTCTATAAAAATGCCATTGGAGAACCTGTTAGATAAGATTAAAATAGGTTAGATTTGAATTGTATTCTTGTCGCTCTCATGTAAAAATCACTTTACATGTAGTCTAAAGGTACCTTTAGACGAATGTTCAGAATTGGTTTTTGCTATATGTACCACACACATTCTTCCTATATTACACTATCAATTGATGCAACAGTTTCATGCAGATTAGTATACAAAAAAAAAACTAGTAGATGAATCAGAAAGTGGCACTTGCACGAACACTGAAAAAAAAACCTGCTGAACTGCGTCTGAAACACAAGCTAGGCAGCAGGTTAACTGGTGTTATATGTGCATTAAAAAAATATAAATAACAACTCATACTTTGCAATTAGCATGTTGACTAGAGTGATGCTTTGGTGTGTTTTCAGAAGTCTGCAAAATCAATACATGTACTATGTCATTGTTCCAATTTGTACGACCAACATGATCTACGACGCGAAATTGTGATATTTCTCATTTTCACCACAACGCAGAATCACCCAGAATGCAGTCGCAGGAAAGGAAGCTGACGTAATCCTTGGCTTGACGCATGTGCAGAAGGTCTGGGTGCCAACTTCTCGTCTCAGATCACGCCGGTCGTGGAAATCGAAAGCTGTTTAATATTCTTCAGCCTGAATCAAGTTGTTTTTTGTAAATATATTTGTACCGCTGATTTTATATTGATATTTTGGGCCGGGGAGGGGGGGGGGGTAATTGCCTTGAAGGTAAACGGGAGTGTGCCGCTGTAATGGGTGACCTTTTCGCAAAAAAAATCCTTAAACACGGGTATGGTTTCTGGGGAAAAAATCCTTAAACATGGGTCATGATTTTGAAATTTTACGATTTACACTAGATATTTTCACCTATTTCATCGCTAAAATGCACAAAAAATGTCATTTTTCTTAATAAAACCCCTTAATAATAGGTACCATTTTCCACCAAAAAGACCCTTAAAAAACTGTCGGGTTTTTCGACTTCAGCGGCACACCCCCGTCGGAACCAAATCTGAGTAACCCCTCCCCCCCCCCGGATTTTGGGTTTTCAATAAAGCCTTACATTTTCTGATTTCATAATTTTGTGTGTTCATTCGATTGTGATTTTCTGTCTAGCTCACCGTGGTGGAGGGAGAATTAGGGATCACTTTGGTGTCCGTATCCGTCCTTCCGTTACGTTGACAAAACTAGCCCAATTTTAATCAAAGAATGATCATACAGACTTTCAAATTTAGAAGTATTTAAATGTCACCACAAGGTCAAAGGTCACCAGCAGAGGTCAACAACCTTTTTGATCCCAATGTTTAGTGTTTGGGGGCAAGTTTTCTATTATGGCCCATAACTTTGCCCTATTTGCCTAATTGTAACCAAACCTAGGTGGTAGATGTCTCATAGGAAGCTGAAGGAGACCGAAAAGTCAAAGGTCACCGGCAGAGGTCAATGACCTTTTTGAGAGCAATGTTAAGTTTTTGAGCAAGTTTTTATTATGGCCCATAATTTTGCCACCATTTTTCAAATTATGACTAACTTGGGTGGCAGATGTCTCGTAGTAAGATGAAGGAGACCAAAACGTCAAAGGTCACCGGCAATGGATAACGACCATTTTAGTCGAATGTAAGTTTTTTTTCAGCAAGTCTCTAAGTACGAGAAACTGGGAGAGCCCCCTTTTTGCTATCACCTTGTTTGTTAATGGAATGTTCATTTAATTTGTTGTCGGCTTATTCAGACCAAAGAGCTATTACACACTGATAGCTCTTTGTTCAGACAGACTCCGTCACTTCCCTTACCTCAACAAAACAGCATTTTCGCCGCGTCGATTCTGTTGAGCCATTTGTATGCTTCCTGTCTAGTAGTTGCAGTGTGATATTCATACTACAATAACCTAAACCTAATAAAACAGACAGTTGCAATGGCGTAGCCTGGGGGGGGGGGCGATGCGGCGGTCGCCTCCCCCCACCCACAAAAAGGTGATGTAAAGAAGCTGCCTTCATTTCTTGATTTTCTTCTTGATTTTCCTCTATTAGATATGTAAATTCTTCTAGCAATTTATTTCTTTGTTTTTTTCTTCGCGCGCAAACATATGTTATTTGAAAATTTTCGGGCGCACGTTTTTGGGCAACTCACCCGCCCCCCCCCCCTTAGCAAAAAGCTAGATCCTCCACTGAAAATAAGTTATATTTGAAATTCACAATCCTTAGACATGGGTCCATTTTTCACAAAAACCCCTTAGACATTGGTGCCTATTTACAGTAAAAGGTCCCTTAGATGTGGGCATGGGTTCGGAGTTCTCAGTCTCACCCCGTCCGACTTTAATTTGAGTATCACCCCCCCCTCGAGGCCCCCCACCCCGACCAAAAAAAAACCCGGACAAAAATATTTTGTAATGAAAATATTAATGAATTAACTGATACGATCTAGCAAACACTTAGAATAAAATGAAATAAAATAGAAAGAAGATATACACAAAATTTCAAAATATTTACCATGCGCAGAAACATCTCTTTTTATACGTATTTTCAAATAGTTCCTACTGTGGAATTCCCCCTCCAACACCTTCCCTCGACAACCCATTTACATTCCTTTTTCACATACATAGGCTACTTCCTGTGCAACTTACTTAATATTTCCTGTACATCCTTTTTCTTACCCGATTACCTTTCCTAATAACCTTCATAGAATATACCTTTGAAATAATAACCATGCCGAGAATCTCGTCTTTTCTATACGTATTTTTCAAAAGTTCTTACCGTCGGAGGGGCATCCCCCTCCCACCCCCTCCCACACCCTCCCCCGCTCGGTCGCTTCTTTCCCTTGCGTGGTTTCCGTCAAGCCTCAGTAGCCCCCTAAAATTTCTGCTGCAGAACCGCGCCGGAGCCAGTATATGTATGAACATATCCGTTAGACAATGTATTTTTCTTTTCTTTTTTCTTCTTGGCCATGTTGTAAGAATTGTTAATCACACCCATAAAAACCATCACCAACAAATATACATGTACATTATAAACAGGAACACACAATTATTGATTATTCTGAGGTAGAGTGCAGTATGTAACCCAGCTCTTCTTATTGTTCAAACACTGGTTTTCATGCTATTTCCTCTTTGACTGCTTACCAGACGGTGCATTTGATATAAAAAATAAAGAATCTATACTTATTTTACTTGAATGATATTTTGGGTTTTTTCCTTCCTTTTTATCTACAGCAATATACTACCTTATCTTAATCAGTAGGACTGTTTTAAGTCGAGAAAACATGCCAAAAGCATTCACCAAATTGCGTGATTAACGTCAGCAAAATGCAAAAAAACTCTCCGCGTGGGAGGGGGACACCTCCTCCCACACCCTCCCCCACGCCCCCCCCCCTCGCTCCGCTCCCTCGCACATTCCGCCCCCATAAGATCAAATCCTGACTACGTCACTAGACAGTTGGAATACAACAAATGACAATCAAAAGGTATGGAATGCGTTTTGTTTTATTATTCATTATTTTCGGGGAGGGTGGGGAGGGTGGGGGCACGTGGCTCTGTTTCATTAAACAAGTTAGATATAAAATCAACATTTTAAACTCTCCTAATCATAATCATTTCCCGTTTTCCCTAGCTCTAACTCGTCTATATAACCCTGATCCCGATCTTCAACTTACACGGTCCTTAATATCACATATACACAACAGTCATTATTTATAATGGAGTTTTGTTGGTACACCTGGAAATCTATTTGAACACCTGAATGACCCGACAAACTTTCATATGCCTTCGGATTTTACCTACAAAGTTTCTAATAAACAAGTGTGTGTTTGTGTGTGTTGTAAGTGATGTGGGTTGTGTGTGATGTGATGTGTGCGTGTGCGTGTGTGTTTATATGTGTGTGTGTGTGTGTGTTGTGTGTGTGTGTGTTGTTTTTGTGTGTGTGTGTGTGTGTGTGTGTGTGTGTAGTGTGTGTGTGTGTGTGTGTGTGTGTGTGTGTGTGTGTGTGTGTGTGTGTGTGTGTGTGTGTGTGTTAAAAAGTTAAATTCTTAATGCTATGATATTTTTCACCATTATTTTGTTGTGGAATGTGGAATTTTAAAAATACAGCAAATCAGGGTTTTTCGCAGTGTAATGCACAAGATTTAGTTTGCTAACATTTTCGCCCCCCCCCCTGAATTTTTTTCCGGTGCCACCCTCTGTGTTAGAAAAAATATACATCTAATGGAACAATTTAAAGATAAATGTGTGTTTAATTTGTTGCATAAATGCTCGAATTGGAAGTGGTACACACATTTCCAATAGGGTAAACCACATTATACTGTTATTCTGTTATTTCAGAACTGTACGGCAATTTTGATAATATTTTACCGCCAGTGTGAAAAATCATCCTTGTCTTAGTGAAAGTTTTGGTTAATAATAGTTTATACACAAGGAAAATTCCCTGACCGTTCCAAGTCGATCAAAGAAAATATATCTACCCATCCTATTGATTATGGTATCAGACTATTTGCAATAAGATTATTTTCAGTCACCGAAATGTTAACTGCAAATCAACACAAACTGTAGGGATGGTGATCAATGATCTGGTGGTACGTTGCCCCCCCCCCCTCCCCCTTAGGTTCTGAAAGGGTTAAAATCTGATTCATCTACTGTACGGTATAGTGGAGCTTTCTCCTAAATATTTAGGAGGTCAGAAGCAGGATTAATATGCTGCTTTTTATTAGCCATGGTCCCATTGTTTTAATGATACCAAGGAAAGGTATGAGGAGCAGTAGCTGTTACTGATTGTCGTCCAATTGAATTAGCGTGTAGTACATTTCTTTTTATTTCTAGTTTTACCCCTGTACTACCTGAATTAAAAAAAAAAAAAAATCCTTTTCTGAATAATATTGGTCAAACATTCTTAGGGTGATATACCACGTAAAAAAATCTACGGATGTGCTTCCCCTCCCCCCCCCTCACCCCGCCTCAGACTTTGAAAGGTCTGGGTCTGTCCGGCCATTTCACCTAGCCCGCTGGAGACGATTTGATGTCACTATAACACGCATTTTCCATAGACCACAAACGAGTTAATTCTTTGTTCAGCGTATTACATCAGAAGGAAAAAAAGGACGGTCTACATTTGATAGCGCACATTTCAAGGTAATCTGGAGCGAAGCTAAACGTTACCCGATTGTACTGGCAGTTTCCACAACATGTAAATACAGAATTACATTCGGAGTTTAGAGTGTCAGGCTGGTTAAGGTAATTCTCGGTGTTTTCGTATACAATTCACAGAAAAATTGCAAGAAATTGGGATACATATCGTGAAAATACACTCATATAATTATTCGTATTCTGTACTGTCAACGACAACCTTTCAAGTTTCATTCATTTTGCTTGTTGTTGGGCATTCCATTTCTCGTGTGCATACGCGTAACCAGGGTGTGTGTGTTTTGTAGAGTTCAAACACTTCCCTTTGGCAAATCTCCAAACACCTCCTTTGTCCAAAAACACCCCCCCCCCCCTTGAAAAAAAGGTAGTCTTTTGAGCTTCGGCTCAGCTCTCAATCTATACAGTCAAAGATATATTTTTATTATTACAAAACCAAAGGTCCATTGACAAAGCGGAAATGATCTAAAAATCTAAATAAAACGGTTTTGTGTTTAATACTAACCCCGATACGAACTAAGGCGGAAATATGCATCACACGACAAAATCTACTTTTGTAATGAAGAGACTAATATGAAATGTCAGTTTCCTTTCTGCAAATGTCAATTCCAGTTTAGATCTTTATTTGTTATCGCATGTAGACGCTGCATCACCTGAGCTTGTGGTGACAACTCATCACGGCACTGGAAGGAGAGTTTATATAAACTGTTAAATTCTGGACATCTCTGATTGTCTGCGTGAAGAAATGGAAAACCCACTTGTAGTTTAATTTCGTCTGCTTTATTTCGTCAACTTACAAGATAATTTCATCAACGGATACCTTACACTTGACTCAGTAAAGCGGGTGAGAAACAATTTTCGGACGGAGCCGATTTTAAACATTACAGCATGGAAATGATGGTAAGTCTAATGTTAATATAACGTACTGCTAAAAAATGAGATAAAATGCTTTTTAAGTTGATAATGAATCTTGTTTATTACTTTCAGTATACCTGCAGTTAATCTAATTATTCGTGTTTTTTGCTTTTGTTTGTTTATTCGTCTAGTTACAGTCATGGAACAAAGTTTGAAATATATTTTTCTACCAAATGCAGTTTTCAATCATATCAGGAAAATGTTTCTTGTCCTGAAGTAGAGACAGGGGCGGCGCCACAAGGGGGTCAGGGGGTGGGTGGTCACCCCTATTTTATCATTGAAATGACGGGAATTTTACTGTTTTTCGAAAATATCACCTATACCTCCTATTGTTGCTGATTTTGCTAGTAAAAAATGACGGGCAAACATGCTTTTTGTCGTCGTCGGCCCCCTGCCCTCTCTTGTCGGACGCTGTACGGCTTGCTTTTTGGCTATTTAAACCATTGTTTGGCAGGCAAAATTTTCCCGACGGATTTCGCCCCTCCTAAAATGTTACCCTGGCACCGCCCCTGAGTCGAGCTCATTGTAATGATCTGTTCTGCATGGATAATTGATCATTATTCGTAAAAGATCTGCACTTGAAAAAGGTCTACACAAAGAAATAAACATATTTCAAACTTTTGTCCAGGACTGTATTTCATTTCCGCATTTTCAACAAATTTACAATTATTTTCAGCAATTTAACACAAAAATCAAGAATGCGAATTTACACAATAATGGTGATAACAATACAAAATAAACAGTATAAAATAATAGAATCAAAATGAAACAAAGCCTTTTGTAATATTACATCTAGTCGATGACACAATAGTAATAATAATAATACATGTAATAATATTTATTTGGCGCTTAATACCGGCAATTCTATGCGCACTGTATTTTGTCTGTGATTTAATACCAGGAAATAAAATAAAATACAAATACAAAGTTATATGAGAAGCCAATAAGTTTAAAACAATAAAGATACAAATTAGTGAATATTGAAAATCAAAGTTGGTGTGCACTCCCACCTAAAACTGAGACATTTCAGAGAATTATTTGTTAAAAAGGTAAGTTTTCAGCAGGGTCTGATTCACGGATTTGGCTCGATGTATATGAGCAGGTAGATAATTGCTGAGAGAAGCGGCAGGCAATTGCAGAAAGAGCACGATCACCGTATTTTGTGAAGTGCAAGGTCCACGAGTTAATTGTATTGTAGAAGATGAATGGAGAGGTCTTAGAGAATACTGGAACATAAAGAAATTAGATGTGCGGAGCACTTGGGGGCTTGCCCACTCAGAATTCTGTATGTATAAGGAGAAGAACCTTAAAAGCTATACGGTGATGTAGTACCGGTCTAGAAGTATTTTTCCTGACTCATCTGGACCATGGACCTACCACAAGTATTTAATTCGTGGACCTGTGTATGACAACGGTGTATAAATAATATATTTTACATGCCCCCTTCTTTGATACAAAGATAGTCACAGCCAGACAAATGAAGATGAAAAATAAATCATACCCAGTGAAGTACGGTAGATGTGCAGTTGTAGAGCATATTTAAGGGAAATTTTCTAGGTTGTTTTCATTTAAAACTTTTAAAATTAATTTCGAAAACAGAGACAAACAACTCGATTATATATTCCCCATTTGATCACAATTCTCACAGTATCCGAAAAACATTCCATTAAAATTTAGTACAATATACGTGTACATTCAGCATTTTCCTGTTCATTCCTTGATTCTTGAGGATTTGTAAAATTTTGCGGAGTAATTATTCCTTATTACAAAATTTGGCAGTTTCTCCTCTGCTTGTATGTATTTATCGTTTGTGGATAATCATAATGGCGATTATGTGCTAAGAGCAGCCAAACATGAACTGTACATTATGAATGACTGTTTCCTTTGCCTCTCGAGTAATAGCATTGCGTAATCAAACAAAAACAACTTCTAATCTCTTTCAAAACACTGCAACTGTCCAATGTATTTTTCAAGAGCGGTCATTAGATTAAAGAAATTATCTTTGTTGTCCGTCCATGTGTAGAAAGTTCATGCCTGCACATACACTACAGTGTTGAAAACCCAAGGAGCGAGGTGGAGAAACATGCAACATACCGCCCATTTTAAGCAAAAACTTGAAATAATGGGTCTGTGAGAAAGTAGGAAGAGAAAGAAGGCAAGGGAGTAAAGCGGATGATGGTGCAGGTGGCAGTGTATTGAGTGATTCTCCTTAGCGTCTCAGCCGAGTAACGTCAGACATTTTCTCCGGCGACAATTATTTCATGCTCTATACCCCCACCTCAACACGAACCCTAACCCTAAACCTAACCCTGACCCGAACACATTCTGAACTGGAAATCCAATGGCAACCCTGATCTTAACACTTTGTCTTCTGAGACATTGTCAACGAAGCAACTGTGGCCGGAGCAAATGTCGGATCACCCGAAATGAAAGACAAGGGGATAATGGTTAATGGTGTTGTTCATCTAGTATTCTGCCTAAATTTAGTTGTGACTTATAGTTATTATACATGACTTGTATAGGCATTGAATAATTTTTTTTTGCATTTACTTTAAAGTGAAAGTAAAGATGAGTTTCATACTGTTAGCGTTTCTGGGAGTGAGTTCCAAATGTCATATCCATGATATCAAATATTGATTTATGCGAGATTAATATCGTGGGGTTATTGTTTTAAAACTGCAGTGTCGCGTGATATATGAGTGTATACTTGCATTGTAAATGTAATAAACGTTTTGAACGGATGGCTGGAGTAAAGCATCGCTTTATTCGGGGTACCCTGATCTGATATTGATTTGTATTCTTTGTAAATGTATGAATTTGTCATTTTTTAATGGTCAAATAAATTGAAATTGAAAATTGAATTGAAATTGAAAGTGGCAGCATATTTTGGTAGGAAGATGGCTGCTTGAGCTGTATGTATATATGTTTTCCATTTTTAGTGTTTTATTTTTGTGTCGAAATTAAACAGACGTGAGTATTTGAACTGTTTAGGAATGGATACTCACCGCATTAAAAGGCAAAAAAACACATAAATAATAAATGAATGAATGAATAAATAACTAACTAACTAAATAAATAAATATGTGTTTATACAAATAAATAAATTAATTAATTAATTAATTAATTAATTAATTAATTAATTAATTAATTAATAAAAAGACTGCGTTTTGTATTTGCAAACAAAACCGTGTTTGTTCAGATGTGGTCACAATAAAGATGAAGATAATTACATGAAAATGCAGTGTTCAAAATTTGGGATTTATACGTTGTAAAGTCTTTTAAAATATTAGCGATAAATCATTGGAAATCGGTTCGTTGCTCATGTCGTATTTTGTAAAGGTAGTCTAGGTTTCAGACACTGGATGGTAGCTTTCACCCACTAATTTCAAGTTTAGTACAGTCCAACCACAACGTGTGATATTTTTTACCTGTAAGTTTTGATAAGCAGTTTTTCAGTTTTCACAAGATGAAATACGAACCAGGTCTTACGGTCTGACTAGTTTTAACGGTTGTATAAAATTCAAATTCAGAGAGCGACGAGTCGCGACATTACGTAGCGCATTATGTTTGAATTTTATCAGCTTTCATTTTCACAAAAAAGTGGCTTTTTCGCGCCAATGTAATGTAAGAGGTGATGATTTATGTCAATGTTTACATAAATGATTTTAGTTTATTTTGAGGATAAGTTCATTTCGGATGTGCAAATTATGAACACAATCTATAATTTGTGAATGCACTATGTGTATTTCTAAAAAAATATAGGAATGTTTTATATGTATATCAAAGGAAAGTTTATTACGTTCAAACTATTTTGTGCTTTTGGTATCTCACATTGAAAACATCAATAAGACCATTTAGATATTTTAGCGAGTAGAGCAAATATAAATTCTACGAGTATTGAAATGGTACAATGAGATGTTAGGTTTCTCAACGATCATCGCGGTAACCTTTTTGTGAGGTAAATTAAGGTTGAATTGTGTACCCGTCATCTTGATGTACACCCTTTTGACATGGAAATATCACACGTGACTAATTGCAAAATTATTTTGAATGACATACAAATGCAAGTCTAAACAGACTGAAATCAAATTTAGAAGCAACAAATATTAGTTTTAAGGTCGAATTCATAAGGTCAAGTATTGTCGAAATTGTAAACACCACGCAATGTTAGTTATGTACCAGCTTACGCACATCTTCACAACTTCAATTACATGTGGGTTTCCACATTTCAGTCTTTATGAGTATGAGTCTCCTATACTATGGCTGGAAAGTGAGAAAATATTATAACCGATAATACAAAAATGAAGTAAAACATATATCAAAATTTGCAAACTTTCAAACAGTGATATGTAAGTAC
>JZLH01S0121266.1:6162-21856 GCA_001188425.1 Eucidaris tribuloides
ACACACACACACACACACACACACACACACACACACACACACACACACACACACACACACACACACACACACACACACACACACACACACACACACACACACACACACACACACACACACACACACACACACACACACACACACACACACACACACACACACACACACACACACACACACACACACACACACACACACACACACACACACACACACACACACACACACAATCACAATCCCTTGGATTTACAAAGAAATAAACACAGAAAAGAATGAATATCTGCCCGCATGGAAGTCTACTAGATTTTGGGAAACAATATCGTTATGTAATATCCCTTTAGAACAAAACAGAGACACAGTAATAGATCAACACACATCATAAATAACTAGTGCGTCACTACTACCAGTATACTTAAAAAGTAATGTATACAAAGTAATGTATACAAGTAATGTAAAGTTATAATGTTTTTGTTTCGACTTTGATTCTTATAACTCTAAAATAATATGACTGTTTATGTTATATTTTCCATTAAATAACACTTGTACACCTTTGGTAAGCTTCAACAATTAACAGTTCTATTCATATTCCTGCTATGGGCAGACATTCAATGATTATTAATGATAGGCGGAAAGAAGGAAAATTGAAGGAGTGAAAGTGCATACAGAGTATTACCTTTGTGTTTCTATTAAATGTAATATTTTGTTCAGTTTTTAAAAGATAATCATATTATGTGAATGTAAACGGACGGTATGCAGCATTTTTAGTATTTAAAGATGTAATAACAAACACAAACGTGGAAAGGATGACTTACGTTAATCAGACTGTATCAATATCAAAAGCTCCTTTCTAATTAACAAGTGAATTTGGTCCAACACTTTAAAAAAATAAAGGAGCGCACAAGGTGCAACTTTTCAGGGAAAGGTGCAGATCCATTTCCCGGCGGTATTCGAGCACCTCTCACGCCTATGCGCCTGCCCCACTGCATGGACGGGTGCAAGTTTGCACGTTTAAGGAGTACGTACATTTACACCCAATAAGTGCAAGTTGCACCTAAAAGGTTGAAAATAATGCACTTTTAACACAATGTGACCGAACGCAAATACATGTAACCAGCTTCATGGCCGGTGTGATGGCGTATTGTTAGAGCCACCTGCACAGGTGAAATCGGAGAAGGCACTGCGGGTACAATGAAACTTTAGGAGACTGTTAATGACATATAAGCCTTCATCAAACCTGTTGCATAATGTTCGCACCAACTCCCATGGATAAACTTTGAATTGATCTCTTTTTACAAACTGTATCAGCGCTACCCTGATATAAATTAATGCATAGAGCATTGCACCTACGTTAGTTCTTATTACTCTAAAAGTGTTATTTTGTCAATTTAATATTTTCAAGGAAATTAGACGTGCTCACTTTCTATAAGCTATAGTGGTTTAATATTGATGTTTGCGCAGCCATGAGATAAATATTGATAATAGTTAGAAAGCAAAAACATTGAAGGAGCAAAAAGGTAGGAAACAAATTTTGTAAAAAAAACCAAAAAAAAAAGTACGATGTAGTACAAAGATTGTACGATATTGTGCAGGGGCTGCACAAAGATTGTATATAGCCATTGTGTGATTTTGAGCGTCCAAGTTCCCACTACAATAACTGATATCGTACGATTACTGTACGATCAGCGCACGGCCTCAGTTCGATGTCCTGCGTCGATCGTATGATGTCATCTACGATAAGTTTACCGGCTACAGGCTTACGATTTTTTATTTGTTTTTATTTCTCAAACTTCACCCGAAACAAAATCGTAGAGGCTAAGATGTCCATCGAGTGCAGTTAATGCGTGTCACCCCATTGACCTAGGCATTAGTCATTATTCATTCCCAAAGTGATCAAATATTAGGTTTTAATCCTATGGTTCCTGCATGTTTAAAACATGGCATACTTCTTCATTGCATGTATAGTAACTGTTCAATTTTATATTGTAAATATTTTCTTTAAAATATTTTCATATCAAAATTCATTATAACGATTTATTGTTTTTTTAAGTCATAAATTCAAGGCCTGGTGGTTCCATCAAATAGATGAAAAGCGGTCATTACATACAATTTTACTACATCACAAGTAATCAATATCTTACCGAAATCATACATGTTAAACTAAAATAGAGGACTTAAACTTATAATACGCATTACTGATTATATATATATATATATATATATGTGTGTGTGTGTGTGTGTGTGTGTGTGTGTGTGTGTGTGTGTGTGTGTGTGTGTGTGTGTGTGTGTGTGTGTGTGTGTGTGTGTGTGTGTGTGTGTGTGTGTGTGTGTGTGTGTGTGAAGTGTTTGCGTGTACAAGATCGTCTGTGCAATGTTGACTTTCCCATTGTCCACTTGTCTTCAACTTCATAATATCCAGGGCCAACCAGAAATTCTCAAAATGATCCCGTAACCGTAGCAACGCAGGCCGACCCCATCTTTACCGATGTCATTCGTCAGGGGTATACGAGCGACACGCCGATAAATGTGAATAATGTGAGAAAATTAAATCAATTAATGTATTATTCTAATTGAGTGTTCTCTTCTCTCAATAAAAAAGGGAAAAGTTTTTTGCTATCCTAAAACATAATTATGTTTACTGATTGTATAAAAATATATATGCTACTATTTTAGTAGTCGTAATAGTAGTAGCAGTAGTAATGTAGTAGTAGTAGTAGGAGTAGTAGTAGGAGTAGTAGTAGTAGTAGTAGTAGTAATATAGTAGTAGTAAGAGTAGGAGTAGTAGTAGTAGTAGTAGTAGTAGTAGAAGTAGTAGTAGGAGTAGTAGTAGTGGTAGTAGTAGTAGTAGTAGTAGAAGTAGTAGAAGTAGTAGGAGTAGTAGTAGTAGTAGTAGTAGTAGTAGGAGTAGTAGTAGGAGTAGTAGTAGTAGTCCTTTACCATTGTTTTTACTGTCGTGTTGGCAGCGGTGGTGGTGGTACTATACTACTGCTTTGCTTCTTACGTCTGGAAAAGTAGTAGAAAAAGAAATAAACTAGAAGAAGGAAAAACATTTTTAAAACGTGTACATGTATTTTCTTAATTTTATTTTGGGGATTGTTTTTAACAGATTCCAGTTCCTATGGATAATGTCGCGCAGTATTCTCGTGATTTGGTAGTAGAAACGAATGAGTATGCAAACATCTCCGTCGAAGGAATAAAAGCTGTTGCAACTGCCTTGGAAGAAATTGTTCGAGTTGAAGACCCGTCAAGAAAGGTTTGTTTGAACTCAAAATAAGTAACATTAATTCCCAATGTAAATTACTCAACTTAAACCAAATAAATGCATATTTTCGATCCACGATCATGTGTAATACGTGGTGGAGATCGGTAACATACTTAATGAAATAAAACATGAAACCTACTTTAACGATTTTGACGTGTAATACAAACCTTCTCATCAAATATTTATGTGATGAATATAGGCTGTACTGTCATCATACCCTCGTGCGGGGGAAAAACGCCCTGACGGCATTGTTAAAAAGTGAACATTGTTACTTAAAAGTCCCCCTCATCCGCATTGTTAAAGCTTATGATGTATTTTTTATCACATTTAACCTTTCAATAGGTTTGCCGATTACAAAATCTATGAAAAATGCTAGCAAAATTGAAAGAAAAATGATTAAGTTTTAAAAATAAAGGGGGGATTCGTCCAGAAAAAAAATCGGGGTGGGGGCGTGTATCTCCCTCCCCCCCCCCCCCGACTTGTCGTTAATGGTTAGTCCACTTCTAACGAGCCATCAAAATTTATAACAAAAAAACATCTCCGAATGGTTTTCTTATTCCATTCGTTAAAGAGCTGTTTCATCTATTTCCGTAAAAAACCTTTATTCAGGTCACTCTTAATGTCATCAAGGTAGTGGATAATGTGTTGTCTGTTGACCAATCGACATACGAGGCATCTATCAGGTCTGAAGTACCCACGAGAATTCTCGACTCTCTAGAGAGACAAATTAACCTCTTTCAACTCCGGGGAGATTGTTCTAACCTCACAGAATTTGGTCGCAACATTGGAATCGTGGCTTGCTGCGTCCAGAGGTCTTCGCTCGAGGGGGGCGTCGGGTTTGCAACTCTCATTCAGAGCAGCAATCACTCGGGTTTAAGTGCAAGCAACACCATGATTCTCTTTAACACTGACGAAATTCCGGAAAGCATGGTTGACGCTTCTATCATCCTTCCCAGCATCATTCTAGACGATGTGAATCACAGCATACCAGGTAAAAGTCATCATTTGGCCGGCAGAAGGGCGTTAACCTGTAATTGCCTCTATAAACTTGTAAACTATTGTCTCTTTTCACATGAAATCACAGTAGTGTGATACTTCTAGATCCTTCTGTCAGTTTGTTAAGTACAAATATCAAATAAGGCAATATTTTTCAAATTAGAGAATATTTACTGTTAGGGCCCTTCTGCTGGTAATAGTTTGCTAGGACCCTTCTGCCGGGCAAGCGACAAAAATTCTATATTATATAATGAATTCTATGGGGAATACGTTACTTAAGTAATGGTACGACTAGACAGAATGTTAGATTGAATGACCGGAGTTAAATGTCGAATGACATGATATTTTATATTGCAAATAATCTAAATTACGTGAAATTTATAAGACTGATTATCAAGTCAGAGATAAAAAGTAAATTGGAACCAAAAGTATGATGAAAACTGGTCACATGTATATCTAGTTTGAATTATTTGGTCCATTTCTTAAACATAGCGGTGATCAAAGGAAAAGCAAAATCAGTCTTATTACTCTTTTACATTGTGATTTTGAATCGTCTTCTATTGACATAGTTCGTGACTTACCAAGATTGCACTGTATGTCTTCCTAAGTACACTTCCCCGCACCTTACACAACCAGCCAAGTACAAGTCCCCGGGCCGTCGCTTAGACAACTATCCAAGTACAATCCCCCGTCCCTTAGAAAAGTACCAAAGTACAACCCCGCCCCTTAGCCAACTACCCAATACAATCCCCCGCCCCTTAGACAACTATCCAAGTGCAACCCCCGCCCCTTAGCCAACTACCCAAGTACAATCCCCCACCCCATAGACAGGTACTTAAGTACAATCCCCCGCCCCTTAGCCAACTACCCAAGTACAATCCCCCGCCACCTAGCCAAATATACTACTCTCCTAGGACAATTAGCCGTGGAATTGTAATTTTCGTAGGGGATAATTCTCCTGAGGTAGTTCTCCACGGGTACTTGTCTCAGAGGGTAATTGTCAATTGTCGGGGGTGGGGGGGGGGGGTGAGCTGTCTGGACACGCGTTAATACGTCATCTCATACTCTCTATACATGTAGTTAAAGCTAATGTGTTTGCTTTCCTTTCGCTTTCAATGTAATGAAACTGTTTTTCAAACATCAATTCAAATTGATAATTACACTATTATTGACGTATTTAAAGAGTTGCTTTCCAAAAGATGCCAAATCCACTTTAAATACGTCGCAGAAATGATTAAATGCATTACTTCGTACAAGTTTGCACACACGCATATGCAAGCGTAAAAATAAAATACAAGGTTTTACCAACTAGCTTGACTAATTTATCTGAAAATTTAATTCTTTAGCTCAACAAATCGGTGGGCGATGTACTGATGTTAATAAATAGTTGTAAAAATGTATTATCACCATCTTTGAAAAGGAATCTTTATTGATTGATTGATTGTTTGATTGATTGATTGATTGATTGATTGATTGATTGATTGATTGATTGATTGATTGATTGATTGATTGATTTATCATTCATCTCTGTGACCTTTTACCAAATTGCAGAAAAGGGTTATGTCCCCATAAGTTTCTTCATATTTCAAAACAACAAGTTGTTTCAGAGTCGAGAACAACCACTGGCCAATACATCTCGGGTGATTTCTGCCACGCTGGAAGGAGTCGACGTTGAAGGATTACCGCGTGGACGTGAGGTTGAGATGGCATTCAATACCCAACATGTAAGAATTCATCCTTACACTATATAAGATCAGTGATGGATACCAGTTATTGATTTCGTAATGTATTGAAATCCTACCCCGATAATACGTAGGAAGATGTATACAGATACTTAGAGATCTGTAGATCACTGATAGCACTCCATCAGAACCGAGACTTTAAAAAATAGTCGTTGAGGGTGACATTCTTACATTTGCATTTCTCGCTTTGATTCAGAGTCACAGAACACAGAAACGTTTATCAGACTAAGGTGCTGTTGATCATCAAGAGATATCTTCCTTCTTCTTCTTCTTCTTCCTTCTTCTTCTTCCTTCTTCTCTTCTTCTTCTTTCTTCTTCTTCTTCTTCTTCTCCTCCTTCTCCTCCTCTCCAGACACCCTCTCCCTTCTCTTTCAATGATGATGATGATGGTGATGATGATCATGACGATGATGATGATAACGATGATGATGATGATGATTATGATGATGATAATGATGATGATGATGATGATAATGATGATGATTATGATGATGATGATTGTTATTTTTTATATTTTTCACGTTAATCATTGTTATTATTATTGCTATTATTGTCATCATTACAACTGTTTTAATATGTTTTGCAACCGACCATACTTTGATAATGTCACGGTTGGAACAAATCACAATGTAAGACAAGGGCAACGCAAAGCGTAGCATCCCCTCGCCGGGTACATATAACATACATATGCATATTCAATGAAGTTCGAACTTTGCCCTTTGGCATACTTACTTGAAGATCAAAATCTGTCTAACATTACTAAAGTCATTGAACGGAACTTGTAATTAACCATTCTTACATATTTAATGAGCTATGACCTTTGACCTATGACATAAGTGCACATAATCCAAAACCAAATTGTATTTTGATACTATGTATAAGATCAAGATTTGACCACCATTTTACTGACAAATGTGAGTAAACATATTAAGTGGGGAAAATTACCTTTTCATCCTTGTAAGTCTTTTCTAGGGTAAAAGTATCTTTATTTTCAGTTGTTGCAACCTAGAACCCTGTATATTTCACCGTTTTTGAAAAAAAAATCATCAAATTTTTGCACATTTTTTGCCAAAAATAGCTATTTTGGGATGACAATAATTTTCTCCACCTACTTTGAAATGTGTGAAGTATCCACAAAATTAGAATATATCTCTTGTTTTCGTTCAAATTTAATATGTCAGAGTAAACCTAAGTAAAGTCTTTCTACTGAAATTCTATTTGCTTCAGTTTACTGCAAAGGTTAAATGTGGAAACCCATAGAAATTGCTCTTTGACAAACAATACCCCCCAAAAGCCCCCTTTCAGAGTGATACATATTTCGGTCCACTATAAAATCTGATGGGAAGAAGGCTAGAGGGCTGAATTTCCCCTCATTTTTTGCAGAATTTAATTAGCTATAAGCTTATTATAATTGCATTTTGCTTACAAATAAATAAACAGGAGAACTATGCAAAAAAAAAAAAAAACCCCTTACCTCTAAATTTTGAAAAGTCTGTAAAAAATCAGGACATTTCACACAAACACACACACACACACACACACACACACACACACACACACACACACACACACACACACACACACACACACAAAAGATTTTGGGAAAACCAGTCAAGCTACACTAACAGGCCTGTTAATCAAATCAATTATGCCCCCTATATTTCTCCATAAGTGATTAGATTTCTGATATGGTACCCAACATACTTTTTTATGCCTCTGCAACGAAGTTGCCAGAGGCATCATGCTTTCGGGTTGTCCGTCCGTGCGTCCTTGCGTCCGTTACCAGTTCTCGTTACCGCGATAACTTAAAAACCGCTGATCGGATTTTAATGTAACTGGGACCAAGTATGAATTATGAAGCAACGATGAACTGATTAGATTTTGGAGTTGAAAGGTCAAAGGTCAAAGGTCACAAGGCCTAAAATGTGTCTGATTTTGGGCTTTTTATTGCAATAACTTAAGAACGACTGGTTCAATTTTAATGCAACTTGGGTGAAGTATGTATTATAATGCACCAATGAACTGATTAGATTTTGGAGTTCAAAGGTCAAAGGTCAAAGATCACGAGACCTATTACATGTCTCATTTGGGCTCGTTACCACAATAAATTGAGAATAGCTGGTGGGATTTTGATGTAACTTGGGTGAAGAATGATTGTACGGCAACAATGAACTGATTAGATTTTAGACCTAAAAGGTCAAAGGTCAAAGGTCACGAGGCCCTATACCTGTAGTCTGTTTCGCGATAACTTAAGAATGGCTTGTTGGATTTTAATGTAACCTGGGTGAAGTATGTATTATAAGGCACCACAGAGCTGATTTAGATTTTGGAGTTGAAAGGTCAAGGGTCAAAGGTCACGAGGCCTAGTACATGTCTGATTTGGGCTCGTTACCACAATAAATTGAGAACAGCTTGGGGGATTTTGATGTAAATTCGGTGAAGTATGTATTATAAAGCAACAATGAAATGATAAGATTTTAGAGTTAAACGTCAAAGGTCAAACTGTAGGCTGTTTCATAAAGCTGTTCGTAAGTTATGCGTGACTTCACGAATGACTTGGAATATAAACAATGCTACATTGGCAAGATATGCAATTACCACTGCGGTGGATTATTAAATAGCCTAGATCTGCACAGAGTATTCTACATGTTCTATCAGAGGAAATGGACCAGGTGAATCCATTCAACTTGAGTACTCATAGATTTACTTTGTTTAAACCACTAAATAATCATTTTTGAAATTAAAAATTTTCAGGGATTCATTTTTAGTGGTTTAAACAATTCATTTTTAGTGGTTTGACTGTGGTCATTGTTCACTAATTTGTCTTAAAAATGGTCTTAAATGTCTTAAATAAAGATGGTGTGATATTAAAAAAACAGAACGCACAGACACTTACGTGGGGCTGAATTTTATGTCACTTTTTCTTTTAACTCGCAGTGCGTGAGAACATGAAATTGTATTGTGTGGTTAAAACGTGTCTGTGTGCAATCATGTATTAACAATAAATACTTCGCCATTGTTCATACAGGAGACAATTGACAACAACATAGTTGCCAGCAGAGGTTGTGTTTTCTGGCAGAAAACCGTAAGTGGTGGTAGATGGTCAGAGGAAGGATGCCTAGGCAAACAGGGGCAAGACGGCAGGACACTTTGTTTCTGTGACCACTTGACCAGCTTTGCAGTGTTGTTGGTAAGGGTGACAGTTTTATCTGAATGAAATGATTATAGTTTAAGTGGTTCTCTATCAGACTTACAAATAAGATTGAGTACTTGCAGAACAACATAATTTTGATATCAACTGTTTTCAAGCTTTCTTTTTCAAGCAGACTCTGCTTTTTCAGATGAGGTATAACTCATATAACCTTAACACCTTATTAACCCTTTGGATGCTATATTGTAAAATATAGTCAACAATCTCGGGGTCCCCCCCCCCCGGAGATTTTTCATTAATTCATATAAAAAACTAAAGACATTCAGAATCTATTATTGCAGGGTTATGACTTTGGGGCATAAAGCTTTCAAATAACAAAAAATCCCCAAAACTAAACTTTGGCTTTAACTATTTGTATTTTGCCAATCAAACCTAAATTCCATTTTTGCCATATATTTAACAACACTTTAACCTCTGATAAAGATTTTTCAAAATTTTGAGCTAACATAATATCAATATCCCTTGACAACAGTATCCCCAAAACTCTAATAGGACCTGATGGCAAATTGATACCAAGAGGTTCAACAGTCGGGAAAATGGGGATCATTAATCTACATAAAACTTATAAGAGCGCGCGGCGGCCATATTCATAGGGATTGCCACTCATAAATATATAAAAGAGGGTCGCTTATTCATGAATCGAAGAAAACGGGTCCAGTAAACTAATAAGGAACGCGGCTATTCATAATAAGTCATAAGGCGTGCACTATAACAATAATAAGTATAAGGGTCGGCTATTCATAAACCAATATGGGTTGTTTAATCCATAAGGGGTCACTACTCATAATCTAAAGAAGAGGGTCGCTCTTTCATAATAGAGAAGAGGCGTCAGTGATTCACAAAGGTCAATAAATCCATACAGGTTCGTTATTCATATTCGAAGAAGAGGGTCGCCTAAGTCATAAGGCACTGGTGCTCATAATGGAAGAGGGTCGCTTATTCATAATAGAGGAGTCTATCTACGAAGGAGAGGTTGCTATTCATTCGAAGAAGAGGCTCGCTATTCCATAATCGGAAGAGAGGAGTCGCTTACTCATAATCGAAGAAGGGTCGCTAGTCATAAGTGGAATAGAGCGTTCGCTAAAAAAAAACGTCATAATCGAGAAGAAGGTCGCTAGTCATAATGGAAGGAAAAGCGTCGCCTACTTCATATCAAAAAGAAGAGGGTCGCTAGTCATAATCAAATAAAGGGTCGCTATTCATATCAAATTAAGAGCTTCGCTATTCATATCGAATAACGAGGGTGCTAGTATAATGGTGAAGAAAGGGTCGCTAATTGCATAATCAAAGAAGAAGGGTCGCTGGGTCATAATTAAATAAGAGGGTCGCTATTCATAATCAAGGAAGAGGTTCGTATTCATAATGTATGGGAAGGCGTCGATCATAATCATAAAAGAGGGTCGCTATTCATAATCAAAAAGAGGGTTTCTAATCATAGGTCAGGTCCTAGTCATAATCAAATAAGAGGGTCGCATTCCATAATCAAATAAAGAGGTTTTCGCTATTCAAATCGAATAAGAGGGTCGCTAGTCATATATGGATAGAAAAGGGTCGCTATTCATAATCAAAGAAAGAGGATCGTAGTCATCAAATAAGAGGGTCGCTATTCATAAATCAAATAAGAGGTTCGCTATTCATATTCGAATAAGAGGTCGCTAGTCATAATGGAAGAAAAGCGGTTCGCTATTCATTAATCAAACGAAGAGAGTCGCTAGTTATAATCAAATAAGAGGTCGCTATTCAATAATCAAAGAAGAGGTTCGGCTTTCATAATGTATGGGAAGGGTCGTTATTTCATATCATAAAGAGGGTCGCTATTCATATCATCAAAGAAGAGGGTCGCCTATTCCAATCGAAAAAGGGTCGCCTATTCATAATCAAAGAAAAAGGGTCGCTATTTATAGTATGAGAAGGGTTCTTACCTTCAAATCTATAAAGAGAGGTCGTTATTCACAATACGAGTAAGAGGGTCGCTATTCATAATGTATGCGAAGGTCGTTAATTCATAATCATAAAAGACGGGTCCGCTATTCATAAAGAGGAAGAGGAAGCACTAGTTCATAATGTTATGGGAAGGGTCGTAATACATTAATCATAAGAGGGTGCGCTATTCATAATCGAGTAAGAGGGTCGATAATTCCATAATCAAAAGAAAAGGGTCGCTATTCAATCAATGTATGGGAAGGAAGTCGCTTATTCATAATCATAAAGAGGGTCGCTATTCTAATCGATTTAAGAGGGTCGCTATCATAATGATGGAAGGGTGTTATTCATAATCATCAAAGAAGGGTCGCTATTGCATAAAAGAGAAGAGGGTCAACTATTCATAATGCTATGGGAAGCGTCGTTATTCATAAATCATAAAAGAGGGTCGCTATTCATAATCAAGTAAGAGGGTCGATATCATAAATCAAAAGAAAGGGTCGTTATTCAATGAATGTTGAGGAAGGGTCGTATTCATAATCATAAAAGAGGTCGCTATTCATAATCGCAGTAAGAGGGTCGTATCATAATGTATGGGAAGTGGTCGTTATTTATAATGCGAAAAAGAGGGTCGCTATTCATAATCAAAGAAGAGGCGTCGCTATTCATAATGATAATGGCGAAGTGGTCGTTATTCATAATCATAAAGAGGGTCGCTATTCATAATCAGAGTAGAGAGGTCCTATTCATAATGTATGGGAAGGGTCGTTATTTATTAATGGAAAAAGAGGGTCGCTATTCCCCCATAATCAAGAAAGGGTCGCCTATTCATTAATGTATGGGAAGGCGTCGTTAGTTCATAATCCATTAAAGGAGGTCGCTATTCATAATCGAGTAAGAGGGTCGCTATTCATAATGTATGGAAGTTGTCTTTAATTATAATGGAAAAGAGGGTCGCTATCATAAATCCAAGAAGAGTGTCGCTATTCATATCAAAGAAGAGGGTGCGTTATTCACAGAACTTCATGTGTGACTTTAAAGTACATACTTCCAAATCAACATTTGCTTGTATTTTGATATCATCGTACCTTTCGCAAGTTTTATTACAATTTTTCAAACATTACTAAAGTTATAGCGAATTAGGAACTGAATTTTTGGCATAGCATAAGTTATGAACTTCTTACCCTTTGAGACTATACATTCAGAATCGAACCTGCGGCTGATTTTCTATCACGTACCTACATATACAGAATCACATGAAAATCTGTTTAGGCAGTATCGGTACTACCTATAATTAAACGGAAACAAGATAAATTAACTCTTTTCTCATTTCATACTATGACCATACCTTGAAACTACACACGCCGAAATCAACTTGGGCTGTTTTTTTTTACTTATGTACGTTCATACCTAGATGTTAGAAATCTTTCTTACACTTATCAACGGATACCAGTTGAATAGTTAATGTAGTAATTCAATGAGTCGGCGGCTCACTGCTAAAAGTGGATTCAACGTCCGTACAATAATCGACTGTCACACCCTTTCAGTAGTTACAGCCGACGGAGTTGACTTATGACCTTTGAGGCTACATACTCCGAAATCAAAACTTGACCTTTGTCGTATTTTTTGTCCTTCATACCAGATCTCATAAAAATCCGCTTGAATATTAGTAAAGTTATGAACGAAGATCGGCGTACGGACCGTGACAGCAGCGTTAGTAATATCCTCTCCGACTTCGTGGGCGAAGGCGATAATATAACCAATCTTCTCTTTTCTTCTCAAATTTAAGAAATAGGTTACTACACATGACTCACGTAGATGTTAAATTGTCTGGAAAAAATCTGTAATTCACAATTTGATAGCCTGATATAATTTGTCAGTATTTAGACCTTGGAAGGTATTAATTTTAAAGTTTCTTTCCAATATCCAAACACTTAATAAGCAGCAATAATTTCCATTCATGCGCATAGAGAACTGTCCATTCTTTTTGCTCCATTCTGCACCATGGAGAAGTATAATATTAGTATAATCAAACCACATAATCAAGAGTGGCCTTGATTTATGATTAATATTTTCCTTCACAAATTTAATCATAAACAACACTTATAACCATGTGAAAGTGGCTACATCCGGCGGTCGGCGTAACTCCTGTTCACTACTTTATGGCAGATTTCTCTAACACATTATGATAACACATAATAATAATAGCTTTATTACACAGTACCTGTCACATATAAAATAGCTTCTAAAAAGGTAATAAGCACTTGATTTTCAAGAACTGTCAACTATCGTGTCACAAACTCATGCGTACGTATACTTAAATCACGTAGCATGTATTATGAATTTGCCTACGAACTGCTAGTTCTTACCAAAAGTAAAACAAAAATAATTTATCCCTGGAATTTCAAAAGCCCATATCGCAGTACAACTACCCTAGGACATCCCCCTCCCACGCGCGCAATTTTCCCTCATTCCAAAGAAGATGCGACCAAAGAACTAATTGGGGAAAGGGAGGATATATTGGATCACAATCCCTTTCCTCCGTCCCAGGAAAACGGTTTTTTTTTGTGAATAAAATCTTATTTGTAGATTAGACCATCGTCTTTTGATTATTTAGGCATCTGAATGAAGTGCTTTTAATATGTGGGATGTAACGTAGAATTCTGTTTCCACACACTTTTCCTTCTTTTTTAGCCATTGAATATTGCGACCTTCTCTCATTCCATTATGAATGCCGACCCCTTCTTCGATTAAATAACGACGTAATTTGTTTTCATTGATGTTTCTGACCTTTTTGTCGCATTATTAATAGAAACTATTTTCGTTCGATTATGAATAAGCGACCATTGTCCATTATGACATTCCGACCCTAATTTTTTCAGTTATGAAAATAGCGACCCTCTTTTATGATTATGAAATAACGACCCCTCTTCTTCGATTATGAATTAGCGAACCCTCTATTTTGATTATGAAATAACGACCCTCCCTACATTATGACACCTTAATTTGATTGAATAGCGAATTTTTATGAAAGCGACCACTTCTATTTGATCTTAATACTTGAATCAGCGACCCACACATCCCAATTATGAATCCATAATATAATCTAGCAAGATCAAACTTCTTTGAATTATGAATAGCGACCCTCTTTTTCGATTTATGAATAACGACCCTCATCTTTGATTATGAATAGCGACCCTTTTCTTTGATTATGAATAGCGACCCTCTTGCTCGATTATGAATAGCGACCCCACTTCTATGATTATGAATAACGACCCTTCCCATACATTATGAATAGCGACCCTCTTTGATTTATGAATAGCGAACCTCTTATTTGATTATGAATAGCGACCCTCTTTATGATTATGAATAACGACCTTCCCATACATTATGAATAGCGACCCTCTTCTTTGATTATGAATAGCGAACTCTTATTTGATTATGAATAGCGACCCTCTTTTATGATTGTGAATAACGACCCTTCCCATACATTATGAATAGCGACCCTCTTGCTCGATTATGAATAGCGACCCCACGTTATGATTATGAATAACGACCCTTCCATACATTATGAATAACGACCCTCTTTTTTCATTATGAATAACGACCCTTCCCATACATTATGAATAGCGACCCTTTTCTTTGATTATGAATAGCGACCCTCTTTTTCGATTATGAATAACGACCCTCTCTTTGATTATGAAAAGCGAATCTTTTTCTTTGATTATGAATATCGACCCTCTTATTCCATTATGAATAGCGACCCTCTTTTATGATTATAAATAACGACCCTTCCATACATTATGGATAGCGACCTCTCTTTGATTATGAATAGCGAACCTCTTATTTGATTATGAACTAGCGACCTCTTTTATGGTTATGAATAACGACCCTTCCCATACATTATGAATAGCGACCTCTTCTTTGATTTATGAATAGCGAACCTCTTATTTGATTATATAGCGACCCTCATTATGATTATGAATAACGACCCTTCCCATACATTATGAATAGCGACCCTCTTACTCGATTATGACTAGCGACCCTCTTATTCGATTATGAATAGCGAACCTCTTATTTGATTATGAATAGCGACCCTCTTATTTGATTATGACTAGCGACCTTTTCTTTGATTATGAATAAGCGACCTTTTCTTCGATTATGACTAGCGACCCTTATGAATATTGACCTTTTAAAATAGCGACCCTCTTCTCCTATTATGAATAGCGACCCTCTTATCGATTATGAATAGCGACCTTATGAATGATATTGATCTTTATGTATAGAGGCCCCTTTTTTGTATTTATGAATAGGGACCCTTATAAATAACGACCTCTGATTTGGTATTATGAATAGTGACCCTTATGACTTATTATGTATAACGACCCTCATGTCTATTTATGAATAGCGGTCCTTACGAAAATGACCCTTATGAACTGCGACCCTTATGTCTTATATGAATAGCGGTCCATTATGAATAATTTTTTTTTATGAATAGCGGTCTTATGATAGCGGGCGGACCCCGTTGTGGTTAGGATCAAAGCGAACATGTAAAAATAAACG
>JZLH01S0121273.1:9577-31698 GCA_001188425.1 Eucidaris tribuloides
GGATTTAAAACCTGGATTACTACAGGGAAACCCCGTTATAACGAGGTTGTCGGGACCGGCGATTTTACCTCGTAATAACCGGTACCTCGTTGTAAACGTACACATAATATATCACAAGAAAATATAACATGTATGGGACTAGGCAGTAAACCCATCTGTTTACTGCTTTCCTACTTGTTCTGCACCAAACTATGAACAGAAAGCTGGTTATTTTTCATTTATATGCTCATCCAAAGTAACAAAGAAAACTAGATCACAAAATAAAGCAGTACCCTCCACGCTCGTAACTTGCGTTGAGTACCGTGTACGGGAGGCAGGCTTTGTGTGTGTTACAGTGAATGTACTGTGCAGATAATTGTGTGTGTAACACACACAGATGAGTCGGGGACTTCATGCATGCACTGTGCATAGCTGCGTGGCAGGCTGAAGTGCGATGCGTTCTGAAATGATTGGGCAATTTTTGCGTTGCCAAAAATTAGAATTTAGTCAGCGCACGATGCGACTTTCATTTCCTTGTTTTAACCGGGTGAATTTCTTTTGTTTCTCTTTGTTTAATGGTTGAGAAAAATACCTCGTTATAAGCAAAATCTCGCAATAACCGAGCTCGTTGTAAACGGTGCTTCTTTCCATTGAACAGCATGTAAATGAAAACGGGACCGAGATATTTACCTCGTTAAAACCGGTACCTCGCTATATCCGAGCTCGTTATAACGGGGTTTCCCTGTACTACTAAAGGTTAACGACCTTCTGCCGAGAACACTTGCAAGGGCCATTCTGCCGGACAGGCAATGAACTAGATGACTTTTGTTTGTTGCATACTTCGTGAGAAAAATGGTGTATAAAACAGTGACTTGTATTGTCATATTTTCTTTCTTGTGGTGTCAGACCGTGGGATATATAATTCTGCTTAAAATAAAATGATTTGATTTGAATTGAATGATTTTTCACTACTACTGACAAAATTTCAGCCAAAATGCCACCAAGCCTACATCCAAAAATGGGTTGGGGGGGGGGGGGGGAATCTAAAAATTATTAGTTTGTTTTCATTTTTGCAATAAAACATTAACTAATACTAACTACAAGTTTTTAAGAGAGCACTGAAAGCATACCTTTTTGATAAATATTTTCTTGGAGTGTATACCCTGTACATTGTGAAGCACTTTGGGAAGGCCTGCGGTCCTGAAATGAACTATAGAAGAATGAAGTATGAGTTGTAGTAGTAGTAGTCGTAGTAGAAGTAGTAGTAGTAGTAGTAAGAGTAGTAGTAGTAGTAGTAGTCGTAGTAGTAGTAGTAGAAACAGTAGTAGTTGTAGGAGTAGTAGTAGTAGTAGTAGTAGTAGTAGTAGTAGTAGTAGTAGTAGTAGTAGTAGTAGTAGTGGGAGTAGTTTGTGAATGACTTATTTTAATTTGTAATTCAGCATCCACCAATACCATATTCTGCCTTCAAAATGAAAAACATTAAGTTTAGAAAGACAAATGCTTTCAGATTATTATGTAGAAAAACTGTATGCTATCCAGTGGTAGGTTCTATAATGACAGATGACAATGTGAATCATTATTTACTGTCCACCTAATCATTATCATGGTTAACATTTATCTCGCTTATTCACAGCATCATCAGTTCCAGAAGCAGGCTTCAAAGGTATGCTATTCTCTATTTTTTCAGTTTCTTATTCTTTGAAATATCACTTGATAGGTCATTACATCACCTCTTACAGCATTCATTCATCCATCTGTGATTTCTGTGATATAGGGCAGTCATTCTTAAAGACTATGTTCTTCATTTTAACCCGTTGGGGACTAAGTACGAGTTAACTCGTGTTTTGGTCTATGGAAAATGCATGTTATGGTGAAATCAAATCGTCTCCAACAGGTTTACAATGTTGAAATAATTCAATAAAGATACTCTGCTACAATGTAAAGTTGTGTGAACATAAATCTTCTCACAAAGAGCAACAAGTTGCAATAACAGGTAGGTTTACATTGTAGGTCTATGTCTGTTGATTTACAACAAAATGGAAACTAAAAAGAGAAACAGGCTTGTCACTGTCATGAATAAATGAAGTGGTTTATTAAAATAGTGATCCCTCAGAATGCACTAGATGATATGGAAACCACTTAGAAGTAAATAACTTGGGCAAGTTTTTATTGCAAATACATTTTTATAATATGCTTCATACACCCAGCTTACCAATTTAATGCCTAGAATTAGACATGTCATTTTATACTTTTCAATTGTTTTGGAAATGTCAGTAAAAACATCTTTCTACAAAGCCGGGACATTTGTGGCTTGTATTTAAATCAGATATGTACAGTCTATATAATAATATAGCATTTCCTTGAATTTCCCTTTTGTTTCCGTACTCACAGGAACTGGCCTGCTCAGCAGTTGACCTCTGACCTTTGCCAAAAAAACTGTATCTCTTAACTTTGGATTGTGGTGGACAATTTCAGCATCGGAGCATTGCTTCTGCGCATATTGAACTGACGATACAAGAGTCAAGGATCATGGATATTTCTGGAATCAAGATGTCGTGTTCATGCTTGGAATATAATACCAGATTTCCCACTGACAATTTGTCGGTTGTCCGGCGGAAGGGCCGTAGCAGTAAATTTTCTTTTATTTAAAAAATATTGCATTATTTGTTAATTGCACTTAACAGACTGACTGAAGGATCTAAAAATATCACACTACTTTGATTTCATGTGAAACGAGCCAATGGTTTTCAAGTTAGAGACAATTTAAAGTTCCTTTTGCCAGGAACATATGCTAGGGCCCTTGCCAGACAACCAACGATATGTCAAAAAAATGTGTGTGATTGTAAGGATGTATTGTTGAATACGCTTATCAGATCAGAATGAGGATTTTCTATCATGGCTTACGTTATATTTCCTAGATGATGAACTCTTAGTGAATAACGATGTGCAATAACATCGATTCAAGATCATCATATTTTCGTGATCATGTTTGTATGGCAATTTATTGTTTCCTAGTTGAAAAGAAGAGACATCACTAAATTGTTTTCAATGGCTGGTTGTACAGTCAAACTTGCTGACTTGTTTTTTGTATGGAATATCTGCCCCCAAAAAGGGGATTGGAAGATTTCCAGATGCACCAACAATATTTACAAGTTTTCCCAGAAACTGTATTGCACATTAAAGGATGTTGTAGCCGGCAACTAACAAGAATCAGTTAAGAAAAAAATGACATTGTGAATATTGTGAGAGTTATGGTACATGGTGATGAAGAAAGCCTAAATAAGAGGTACTTTGTGACACTTACCCCCAATAAGGCCCTATCAATTACTAAATTCCTGTTATTTTACGTCTTTGCGAAATCTTCCGTAGAAGAAGATCGCCGAAACAGCTACAGGGAGAAGAGCGTATTGATTCAAAACATGTATACATTGATACGGCAGGATTAACACACGTCGGTCGGCATGCATCAGTCAGAACAGGTCAGCTCAAGGCCAGTGCACATGTGATCTGATTGGTTGGGAAGAACTGACAGTTACCCTAACATCTCTCGTAACTTATTTGTGTTAGTTGCTGGCTACATCTTCCTGTTCTTGTCAAGGGGAAACACAAATTCTGACAAATCCATTTGGAAACAGAATATTTCACAGTACTGTGAAATGATAGAATTATTAGGTAAGAAAGTACACTGATTGCTGGTTATACCAGCAATTTATGGTATTTATTGTGGGTAACTTGCTTCATGCTTTCTTGTCGCATCAGCTCTGTTGACAAGGTAATAATGGGCTAAGTTTATCATCAATTAGTTGTGATTTTGTTGATACATGACTTACAATCTGTATAATGAAGTTGTCACAGAGGGAGATGAAATGGCACGTCGCTCCATTGTCTTCAAGATTTTAACTTTGTATTATACATGTAGCCTTGAAAAATATTTAATTAGTACATTGTATATGTAGAGTTATAAAAATGATAGTTATTTTAAAAGTGTTTGATATGTTAACCGCTAGAATCACCTTGTGTTTCTGCAATATTACATCCGTCGCTCCGTCTTTCTGTTGTGAAATCGTACCAAACCTCGTCTTCGTTTGTTCAAATCGTTTTTGTTATCTCTTCCAATATGATCCATGTTTCGCTATGCATTGCACTAGAAATTCTTCCTAGTTATGATTTGCTGTGACTCATTTTTAAAGGGAAATAGCATGATTGAAAAGAGTTCTGATTTCTGGAAGGAATCAAAAACTATTCTAGAATCAAGTACACTGTTCAAAGTTTCTGCTGTGAAACTTTCGTGGTCAAGTATTTATTCTATTTTAAAGAGTTCTATCAGTATTCACTCTGACGGGCAAATTTGGTGGAGAGCTTTGTGTGGGCTCAAATTCTATCAGGATCATATTTTAATTCAGTACTGACAGGTATATATTCAATTCATGATCGTTTCTCTTCAAGTAAATATATTTTAAGAATAATCCCTCTAGCCTAAACATACACTCCAGTTAGTCTCTAGATAGGTATGTAATATGTTTTGAACCCATTTGGGAGATTGGGAGAAGTCAAGAATGTCTCAAGAACCAAATTATTTTAAAGATATACCAACACTGGCTAGAATTGTCTGGAATTCGTTTACCTGAGAAGAAACTAGTATTAATCTGTCAGTGTTTAATTAATCTCTTGCCCTGATAGAAATTGATCCCAAAGTAGGCTACACAATAAATTTCACCATAGCAGCATTTTGTGATAGTAATTGTACAAAAAGGGTTCTATGAAATTTTCCACAGCAGAAACTGTAAGTGATATAATTAATTCCGAAAGCATTTATCCTAACTTCAGGACTGCTTCCAATCTTGCCATGGTTTCCGTTCTTTCTTTCAACCATTTGCTTTATTTTTTAACCCTTTGGAGACAAAGTACAAAAGTACAAGTGAACTCGTGTAGGGGCAGTGGTGTATCTAAGGGGGGGCAGAGGGGGCATGTGCCCCAGGCGCCACTTTTAGGGGGGTGCAAAAATGCCCCCCAAAAATAAAAGAGGAAGATGAAAAAAGGAAGAAAAAATAGAAATTATGCACCCCTCCTTTCCAGTCCACAGGGTAAAGTGCATTAGAAAACATTGGATTTTATAGGGTTACAAGTACTTAAATTTTCTAAAGCTCGGTCACTCCGCTCCCTCGCATAATTTTGCAAAGACAATCTATTGCGCTTGGTCGGTCTTTCCTTTACATTTATAGTTACGTCAATAAGTATGGGCGGAGGGGGGCGGATCTAGCTATTTGCTAAGGCCTAAGGGGGATTGATCCAGGAGCATCGACCATTTTTTTTTCGGATAGGGGGCCAAAGTGAAAAATATGTCAAAAATTTTCGGCGCTCTCCGCGCGCCAACTTCAATACCATACAGTATTTTTTTGCTAGGTTTAATGGTGTTTAGTGCTTTCCAATGGTTTTAAAACATGATGGTTTTTTTCTATATGCTCGTCATATTTTCACTTTGCAGTCCGGGAGGGGGGGGGGTGAACCCCCTAACTTCCCATAGATCCGCCATGGGAGGGGGGGCGCAATTTCATCATTTGCCCCGGGCGCCATAATCCCTAGATACGCCACTGTCTAGGGGTCTATGGAAAATCCATGTTATAGTGAAATCAAATCGTCTCCATTCTCCAGTGGGGTGAGGAAGAATGTACACAATCCCTGTCCAAAATTTATTTGAAATTTTACTACATGTGCATCTTGGGAGAAACACAGTTTCTGATATCCCATATTGAAATCAGTACTAAAGATGAGTTATGTCAGATTGCTCTCAATCTGTGAAGCTTATGGTTGTGAACCGGTTCAAACCGTTGCCATAATATGAATTCAGACAGATTATCACTATAAACGCTATGTGTGCTGTTTTGTAGTGCTGAAAAGACCTTTTTGTTTGTGGCAAATTTGCTCTTAAAAAACTGGTGGAAAGAAGTGCGTAAGAGCTGCATGTCACAAAAAAACATGGGGTAATCTTACCTTATTTAGCCCCAGGGGTGTATGTTTCTTAAAGAATTAATATAACAGAGAAAACAGATTCAGGGATATGAGAGTTCAGATTTTAATATGATTTCAGACTTTTTGCTATGAACCAAACCCAATTTTCACTCTTGTTTTGCAGTTTTAATGCATTGAAAAGCATTTCTTTCAGGCATGTTTGACCTTTTTGGATTTTTCACAGTTTTTCACAGAGATGTTCTTACATCTCTGTGAATTGCAAAGAGCCAACTGTGAGCGTAATTTATGGGGCTTACACAGGGCACTATACAGAGCAGTTGAGACCAATTCAGTAAGTTGCATGGGTACCTTGAGTCTTAGTATAGAGCTACTAATTGGTGATATAAATGCTTGACCATGTAGAGTAGCAGTTACTATGCAAAAAAAGTAAAAGTGTATGCAGATATATTGTATTACAATTCTTGCCACTCGAAAGCCAATCATAACAGGCGAAACACTAAGAAATCTCATTTAGTAGCTTCATGTTTCACAAACAAAAACTGAAAAAGTAATATGCAGAAAACTTGTAAAATGTTTTTGCCAAACTAGGTGTAAATATGTAGTGTTTCCAAAACTATTATTTTTGTTTATCAATGTAAAAAAAGATTATTTTGTTTGATATTGTATTTTTTCATCAATTTCTCTCTTTTTTTGACTGTTTGTTTGTGAAGTTAGATAATACTTATTGATTCAAATGAAGTAGTTATTCATATTTCCGTTAACAGTCATATTACAAATAATTCATGCTGGTATAATTGTGTGGAATGTACCACATTGATCTGAAAGTTATTGAAATTCAGTGGTACACTTACGATTTGAAATTGGTCGAGTGTCAGTAGGCCTATATGTTTCGTACAAAACTTGCAACCTTTCAGCATTGCAAATAACCAGACTAGTTTCAGGTCAGTATTTTTCACTGTAAAATAATCACATTAAAAAATGGTAATTTTCAGCCAGGAATATTACAAGAATTTTGTAAGTAGCAACCTCTGTCTATCTTGTAATTTGAAAATTCAAAGGTCAGAGGTCAAACTTGGTGTTATAGTTGACTCAAAGCTGATTAGTGCACATTGCAGATTTGTAATACTTGAAATCTTTGGTGTCTTAGTGATAGTATCATATCGTAATCATGCACTAAAATGTGAATTGGAGAAGTGCAGTCAGCTCTGCATAAGTCAAACAAATTGTAACTGAAAATGAAAAAGTGGGCTTGTTTGGACCTTTGACGTAGGCAATACTTTACATACATATATGTGACTTTGACTAAGGCAAAGATACTGTAGTTTTTTCCTTTTTTGTGCATTCATTTTTTTTTGGGGGGGGGTGGAAGAATTATATTAACCAATGTCTGCTCATATCCTCTCATATCGTCACATGCTGTTTCTAAGATGTTCATTCCTCATCCATATATGGTATGACAAAGAGGAAAAGGCACAAAACACCACATAACTTTGAATTTGGCAGCAGCTAAACAACATCCTTCATTACATATGGCTATTTTAGGTTTAAAGTGTACCAATAGAATTCACTACAAATAACCGCAATTCACCTGTTTTAGCCCGTGAAGTAATCCATATTTTAATAAAGCAGTTCATAATGTGTACAATATTCTGGCACATGTGCTCCGCGTGTGTAAGTTCTGCTCTGTAAGCACCGATTTCTATACGTGCGTGTGTGTTTTTGCTTAACTATCAAAGTTCAGTATCGATATTGATTGATACACTGTGTGTGTGTCAATAATCAAGACGTATGCAGACAAATTATCGATAGTGCGATCGATCGATTGATAGAATCGCTTGATTGACTAGTCTATTTCAAGTCATTTTTGTTTTTACTTACTGTTTCAAATTTACATTCAAACTCCAATAAATGAAAATAGGAGTGATCACAAGTGCTAATACATTGCAGAGGGCATGCCACATATATAGCAATCAAATTATTGAGGGTATTGGTACCCTTTAGAGTACTTTTGCAGTATGTATGTATGTATGTGTACTATGTATGTATGTATGTATGTATACATGTATGTATGTATGTATGTATGTATGTATGTATACATGTATACATGTATGTATGTATGTATGTATACATGTATACATGTATGTATGTATGTATACATGTATGTATGTAATTACACATACTCACTTTGGATAAAAGCAGGGTATTGCTGTGGTAAATTTAACAAAACACACATTTACAAATTGAAACGCAATTGTTCATATGATTGGTAGAAAATCACCTTCAGAAGAATCTGAATTGTTGCTTCACAGAAATTCTACAATGAGTATCTCATTTGTTTCAAATGAGGCAAACAATACACATATACTACAAATTTCATTTTATAACTTGGGACACTTAAAGATGTATTTTTTTCAAGGGATGTACAAGAAAAAAAAAGAATGTACATAAGAGGTTTTAAATTTGTCACAGTGCTGGGTTTATACAGTGATATACATGTCTTGTTCATGTCTTGTTCATTTATATTAGTCTTTCAGAAGTCAGAAACATCATCAAAAGTAAGTATTGTGTTTATGTGAAGGAATAAGATATTCCATGTAAGTGTATTTTGTTGTATAAATGTACATAGTATAGAGTAAACATATATTAACATATGCCAGCCATGGCTGTGCATATTCTATGGGCCAGCTAAATGTAATTGTTAGTCAATAATATTCGAACATGAAGTGTTCCAAAGTCTACGTTATATGTCGTGGTACAACACAAATGATGTTGTCATGTAGATTTAAAATGTTGATAACAAAATCATGGCTATACACTGGCTAAAACGAGTTGATATGTGTTTGTGGTTAGGATGTGTATTTTGCATTAAACAATATATAAGTTAATGTAAAGAAAATACTAAGAAGACGTTCATTCTGTTTTGTGTTTTGTCTGGAGTGCATCTGAGAGTTTTATTTATGTATACCCCAGGGTATAATGTGATTTTTGAAAAAAAAAACTTGTATGCAGTCGCTAGTGTGTATGTGCATGTGTGTGGGTGCGTGCATGTGTGTGTGTGCATGTGTGTGTGTGCGTGTGTGTGTCACTGTGTGTGTGTGTGTGTGTGCGTGTGTGTGTGTGCGTGCATGTGTATGTGCATGCGCTCTTACAATAGCTAAATTGTGGGGGTAAAAACATGTACAAATCAACATTGTGGGAGTAATTTGCAGTGTAGGGGTACCCCCACAAGAAAGTAGGGTGATATACGTATAAAACGACTCTCTGGGTGCATTAAAGCAAAAATTTAAGAAACCCCCAGAATGTTAATAGTATGTTGTGTGTTATTTGTGTGTTTGAAATAGGTACAGGACTTCATTGTGGGGGTAAAATTTACAGAAATTTGTAGGATTAGGCATTGTGGCTGTATTTATGAAATTTTATGCATTGTGGGGGTCAGAAATTAACCCTCGCAATGTAACATTATACTTCCACTTACTCCCACAATGTAGCTATTGTGAGTATGTGTGTGTGTGTGTGTTGATCAATAAATGGCATACCATAATACAATTTGTATGGATGTTCAAACCTAAGAAAAACAATTGTTTGGGGGCTTTCAATGGTAAAATTGTAAAAGTTTGCGTGTGTGTGTGTGGGGGGGGGAGGGGTGGGTGGGTGGGTGGATGTACATGTAGGTGTGCATGTATGTCTGTGTGTGGGTGTGCGTATATGTATGTGTACAGTAGACTGTCATAAAGAGCACTGACAAAATTTTCCGGCCCAAAGGTAGACATTTTCTCTGTAACCTGTTTTCGCAACTGTAATATAACAAATTTTGATTTAAGGTTTTGTTCAGTTACCTGGGAAGCCATTGTCATTACTTGGTGTCAGTGTTGGGTCCGAGACAGTTTCAGCCGAGACGAGACCGATACGAGACAATTAGCGTTCAAGACCGAGACGAGACCGAGACAATAACCTTCAAGACCAAGACACTACTGCCCAAGACAGTAAACGAGACACTAGTTATTTCCACTCATGCACACACTTCTTCCATATTCCCTCCTACTTGATTGCAATTATAGACTACTGTAACAGTCTTAAGTTCATTCCTGATATCATTCATTGTGTCATCATCATCATTATATTCGTTGTATCATCATCATCGTCATCAAAGTCCATGGAAGATGAGAGTGGGCTGGGGAGAACTGTGCTTGCCGGAGACCATGGCCTGTTGTGTAAGTGTCATTGTATCAAGCAAGTAGCCTACATCGGGGTGAAGGGTTTGTTAGGGGTGTTATCCAGTATCTACATTGGAAAGGGAGGGGGTAAGAAGGACTGCATCCACACTGTAAATTAGGGGGTAATGGGGAATGGTACCCCCAGCCCCCCCCCCCCGACCCACACACACACACACACACACACACACACACACACATACACACACACACACACACACACACACACACACACACACACACACACACACACACACACACACACACACACACACACACACACACACACACACACACACACACACACACACACACACACACACACACACACATACATATACTCACACACACACACACACACACACATACATATACACACAACAGACAGACAGACGTAGACACACACACACACATACACACTCAGGATGTTTGGCACAGTTAACTAAATTCATCTTGAGGCAATGGTGATCTTTTTTTTTCTGTATTTCCTCGTCACGGGTGGGCACTCTGCCACCTGCCCCCCCCCCCATAGATACGCTAATGTGCATGCATCAAAACTCAACCCCAGTCCTCCTAGAGCATGCACAATTGCAACCACAGTCCAGCACACCTACTCGCAGCCACTGAGCCAGGAGCAAGCCCAGTCTGCCGTCAATTCTGAAATCCATGACACATAACCGGCACATAGTTTTCTGCATTAAGTTTGGTATGTTTGTTCATTGAAAGTGACAAATCTGCCGACTGTATTTCAAGGTATCCAACTCCTAATATCTTCTCTTTCTACACCTAACTAAAATCAAGCGTTTAAATCATTAAATAATGTGCATCTTATGTTGTAGGTCGGGCAGAAAGCAGAGAGAATCTGAGAGTGACTCGTCAAAATTGAACTGCTTTTAAGTGTCTCGTCGATGTCTCGGCCTACAAGACCGAGACAATTCCTATCGAGAACGAGAATGAGACCTAGATATTAGCGTCCGAGACTGAGACGGACACGAGACACACAAACACTGTCTCGAGACCAAGACACGTCTTGAGACACCCAACACTGCTTGGTGTACACCATGCTAGTGTACAAAAAACATGTAGAAAGAGTTATTTTTCACGGACGGGCGATGAACACGCATACAATGAAGAGAAAATCAAAATCACCAAAATCAGGAAAAAGAGATATACTTTTCAGAGAGTTTACTTTACAAGGGTATCTTTTCATTTCAGAAATGAATTCTTGTTTAGGGTATTTCTGAGATCAAAGGATAATAACTTGTTTAGGGTCCATTTTGAAAGTCCATGTACAGCATGGTGTTCACCTTGTAATGACAGTGCCCAAAACAAACACAAAATCACATTTTCTTCTCTTTAATTCTGTGTTTTATTCCATGGATATACTCTACTCATAGAAACACATCAGTTCACAAATATACTATTCTATACACATGTGTATATTCAACATTTTGATATGTACCTGAATTCTGGAAATTCTTGATGGGAGAACAGATAATTGAGAGAATTCTGAAATAGTAATACACTTTATGAACAAGTTGCCATAATACTGACCCTAACCCTGGTATACTTCACATATTTTCTTTTTCTGTTGCCATCAAGTACATTCTCACTTAGACTTTTGAAGCAGCTTTTGTGACCTACAACTTATCAGCAAACCAAAATATACAGATGGTCAATAAAGTGTAGGATATGTTAATAAATCCACATGGTGTCAATCATAAAAACATCCTAAGTGTTCATATTATGTTAAAAATCACTCTGTTGAAATATATGTACACTCATCACACAAACTTAAATTAATAAACCTCTGAAAGTTTGTTCTTTAATGACATATTGGTGCATAATTCATTTTTTGTATAGATTGTAGTTGGAATTGCACCGGAGAAATTTGCTTCGCCCAAATACAGTATGTCTTTCTCTTTCTAAAATTTTTCATACATGTATGTTTCATTCAAGCATATACTGGACAACAGGGAGAAGAATATTACTTGAATTAATTTTTGTGCATTTCTTCCTTTATTATTGTCATAGGATATAATTATACTATGGCTTCATTTTAAGAACTTAAGGAACTTGATTCATAATACACTAGTATAAATGCTGGATAAACTTATATAGGAAAAGAGAATTATATTTTTAACAAAAACATTAGTGATATTATATATGCTAGAAATAATGTGTTCTATGAGAGAAAAATTATATATTTGAAAGTTGTTAAGAAGTTGTTCTAAAATACTATGTTCACCCGAACAATCAAAAATCTGTTGAAATTAATATCAATGGCTACCCTGAGACAACGTCATAGCAAGACATTTTTTATTCAGCGAAATTTTCACTGCAAATTTTGTCACTACAAAGAATTTCAAGCTCTTTCACCTCATTTACACGACATGTGACCATTTTATTGGTCATTTACATAAATGCATACTTTATTCAGCCAACATTTAAATATGTTATGAGGGTTTTAACAATTTTCATGTAACCAACCTTCTCGTATCAATTCAACTTGAGAGAGGATAAAAATTAGCCTCCAACCACAGGCACTTGTCATGAAAATTCATAGTTGCAATACCATGGTGTATAAAATGCAGGGGGATGTTTTTACCATGTAAGTAGAGGAACAACCTGGTCTCGTGACCAATCACCAAAGTCTGGGAACAAAGGTTTGAAAATGGTTTCGGCATTCCCTGATGGATTTTGAACACTTTTTACTTCAGCTGGCCACTTCTAACTTCCCAGCATTTTGGGGAGGGGTCAATTGCTACAGCCCAAAATATGAAAAAGTCAACGCACTTTCAATGACAGGTCAAAATGATACCTTGACCCACTTTGATGATATCTTTGTTTAATCATATGTTTTACTACATGAGAAATTCAGCTATGTACTTTTTCAACTGGAAAAAAAATGTTGACCTTGAAATTTAAAGCATAATATTATAATGTCATAATCTTATGATATGTATGGCATATTTCTGCATAGACTTAATGTGGCATACTAATTTTTAAATTGTAAGGTTACAGGTCTGGACCTACAGGCTGGCCCTCTACTACGTTCTTTACGTTGAGTTGAAGGAAACCTCGAAGCCCTGATCTTATGATTTTAGTCAAGAGAGGGTGCTAATCCATTCTGGCTAGACAGTGGACGTTTACTACCAGTTAATGTTTGTATGACATTGTCCCGGGGTGGCAAGATATTACCTTATTCCAAAAAAATCCTCATATCTTACAACTGTACAAAATGATTCAAAATAAATTACAAAAATTAAACATTCATTCTAAGTGGCAGACAAAATAATCCTTAAAAAATAACTTACAAGAAGATAAAACATAGATTTAAAAAATACTGAACTGCTCAATTATGATTTATAGTGAAGGCTCTGCAATACTGAATATTATTGCAGCACCACTCCTGAAAGCCTCATATTAAAACCTTACCGCATTTACAAACCATATGATTAACTTTGCATAATTTCATTTTCTTGCTTCTCTCATTATTAACAGAGCAAAAATTGTAAACAGTATAAACTAAGAAAATCACCCCCTCCCCCCTCCTCCTCCCCAAAATCAAAATGGTTCAATTAATATATTTTATGGTTTGGATTAACCTATTGAACATTAAAACTGACAAGATGTCATCCTTAAAAGAGACAAAATAGCTGGAATTACTACCATGAAATCAGGTGATTTTGGACATCGTTGGGTGAAATGACAACTCCCATGATATGTGCATCCAACTTTCGTCAACACAAGATAGGCTATATATCATGAAAACTTATCATATTTGGTGCTGGAATCTTCATATTAGAAGTCAAAATCCACATTCATCATCTAGAGCGTGGAACCCATTCCATTTTCTAGGGTACTGCATTAACCAGGAGTATATTTGCAATGATGCCATGTTCAGATTCTGCTTAGTCCCAATAATACTCATTCATGTTGGTTATCCACACTTTTTCTTTACATCTATTTAGAGGAAGCTGCCGCCTTGAGGTCTGCAGAACTAAATGAAGACAACATCTTCTTGATCTCTCCAATAGCTCGACCAGGGTTGAGGCCCTGCAGCAATGAAAACAAAAAACACAAAAAAACAAAAAACAATTTTGTTAGCGGTTCTTGTAGTTTAGCATACACGTAATTGTTACCTTTGATAACCTAATACTTTGTTATTTCCTTTCATTCAACATTTGTCCAAAAATGTTCAGCATTAGATTGCTTTCATCACTGATGTGAAGGAAAAAGTGGTTCAGAATTAGACACGATCTGCAGATATTTATTTTGGACACTGTTCATTAATGATTCAAACAAGAATCTAACATATCTTAACTGTATCATTAACAAGAATATTCTGTTAACCTTTAAAAGACGGTTTGATTTTGCTGTAACGTGCATTTCCCATGGACCTTGAAATAATATCGTGTGTCTAGTCTTCAACTGGGAAAATAAATTAAACCAAAATTCACAACATAATGGCCGAACCAATGGCCGGTTTCCAAGAGTTTCCTAGTGCCTCACAATATGAAATCAAACAAAATTAATTTATAGCTTTGGTGTGTCTGGTCTTAAAAGATGTGCAATATTTTAAATATTAAATTATTTTAAATATTTCATTTATTTTACACAGCACAAGCTTCATGTGATGAGCACCCCCTCCCCCTCCCCTTCCTATCCCCCTGTCATGTTAGGGTTAAACAGAGACCACAAACTCCAAGAAGTAAGAGATTAACTTACCTTGGGACAAGTCTTGGTACAATTCATGATGGTGTGACATCGGTAGACAGAGAAAGAGTCTTGTAGCTGAGCCAGACGCTCCGTTCGGAGTTGGTCACGGCTGTCTATCATCCAACGATAGGCCTAAATGAACATGGAGAAAGGTCCAAAGATGACATCAATATTCAGACAACATGAAAACAGTGGGAGCATCTACTCCATGTATTATTCTCTTGTAATGTTTAGACAAAAAATTGGAGCACTTCAAATGCATCATATATTCCATGGATATGTCTCCTCTCTCCCATGCCAATTCAAGTTGTTCCTTACCCAACACCTTGCACTTAAACTGCACTTAAATTTTAATACCTAATGCAGGCAAATCAGCGGTTTATGACCCATTGCCTTGGACGTGATATCTCACAAGGAAAATGTTGTGGCAAAACCATTTTCAACAAGCTATTGTAAGAGGTGAAGTTATCCATGTAAGAGGCACAGTGGGTTCTGACTTTGACCTTTCAACTTCCACTTCTAATCACTTCATCAATGTAACATGGGAGTAAAGGAAGTGATTTTCTAATAACTGTCAATATGTAGTTTAGGAGCATTCAATGAAAATTTTTTGAGAGAAGTGAAAACCAAACAGGTGAGGTGGAGGCCAGAGAGGCAATATTGCAACACATGTCCACTCCAATATCACGGTAAAAAATCAACATGAATTTCATGAGTCATATGGATGATTTAGACATCTTTGCAATGGAAATGCAATGTACAATTCACAGAATCGCCCTTCCCAGAAAGTGAATCAAACAAACTTATCACGCTATACACAGATTTTTTTTATTTGTTTTTGTTTTTTTGTTACAGTGCAAAGAAGTACACTGTGATAAATATGGAAATTATTGGACGAATAGAGGCTAGTAATTCACAAAATCACACATCTCTCCCATCAGTAATCGCCTCCATCCACTCCATCTCTCTCTCTCTCTCTCTCTTTCCTTCATCAATAAAATTAGTTCAATTACCTGCATCAGGACAGCAGGTCCAAGGTATTTGTCAGAGTTCCACCAGTAGCTAGGGCAAGAGGTACTACAGCAGGCACACAGAATACATTCATACAGGCCATCCTGTTGAAATCAAGCAGTAAAACAGTGTCAAGTTTAGGCATCATATAACAAAGTTTCCAGTTCAAAACATCTGCTGTACATGATTCCCCATGCTACCAGTGACTCTGATAAGGTCTAAAAAATGAAACCTTAAAAAAAAAAAAATTGCAGTTCAAAACAATCATTATGCGGTTTTAAAAAGTGAAAACCCTTGAGTGACCATTCCAGTTTTCCTCCAGTGACTGTCGTGTTGCAGAATTTTTGCCAGCTGACAGTAATTCATGTGTCAATATTTATCTGGACATATTTTACGAGTGACAGCATAACAGTCTTAAGTTTTGTGTTTTAAAGTGTTTACTTGTCCCTTCAAACACTGTCAGATATGTCAGATAGCAAAGTTTGACATTTTTTGACGGGTGCTTCCAGTCTTCCACAATGTTATATAGTGTCTTTAACATACAACATTTAAAGAATTTTGCTCAAAGGATTTCAACCTAAGAATTTACATCAGTGGTTCTTCTCTTTTAATTATGCAAAATACTTATTTACTTGATTATTCACTTTACATATTCATTCATTTAATAATTATTTATTTACTCATTCATTTTAATCATTCATTTGATTGAAAGTAAAGGTACACAGTTACAGAATATAAAGGATGCAAGATCTTGAAAAAGAAAGCGAAGAGTTCTTGATTGAGAGTACACACGGCTTCAATATTTTATTTAAGTAGAAGGAATATGAAAAACAACTTCTTTTGTCTATTTTTCCTTTTCTCTACCACACGCTTTTATTTGAGGTGAATTTTTTGCCATAGTTTGTCGTTTGATTGTATTCACTTCTTATTGATGTTCATTCTACAGTTTCTATAAATTTGTTCTAGTGTGTTTGGCACATACTGTGAACAGTTTGTACCCATCTGGTATCCAATTCTTTCTACTCCTCTATGAGAAGTGAAACAGACCAGCCACTTAGTTTTATCACTTGGTATGTGTTGGTTCATTCTTTTCTTTACTCATAGTTGAATGAAAATCAATTTCCAATTTATTAACAGAAAATACATGGTTAAAGTCATAACAGGTGCGGTTAGAAGCAGTCAAACACAATACAAGTACATGTACTAATTATTTTTCTACAACTTACCTGTTGGAGATTAAAGCACAAGTTCAGTTTTGGCAATTTTATTTTTATTTGAATGCTTTATGCCCAAAGGTCTTATCACACCAATAGCAGATTCTGAGTGCCTTCATTTTTTTAAAAATTAATTAATGAAAAATCTCGGGGCAGGACCCCCGAGATTTTCGACTATATTTTACAAATAGCACCCAAAGGGTTAATAAGGTGTTAAGGTTATCTAAATTATACCTCATCAGAAAGATCAGACTCTGACCTATCTAATTTTTCATTAATTAATTTAAAAAAAAAATTAAGACATTCAGAATCTGTTATTGGTGTGATATGACCTTTGGGCATAAAGCTTTCAAATAAAAGAAAATCACCAAACTAAACTTGCGCTTTAAGTACGAGTTAACTCATGTTGGGGTCTATGGAAAATGTGTGTTATAGAGAAATCAAATCATCTCCAACAGTTTAATGCAATTTCATTAAAAGAAGAAGCTGAGTGTTCTTACCAGTTTGGCCCTGTCTTCAATTGACTGTAGATATTGCTTCTCCCCATACTTGACTTCATCCTTCCTCTGTAGATAAGGCTCGATGGATTTGTATTGGGCATAGAAATTATTCATGTCCTGTCAAAATACAAACAAAATTGTAATATAAAGTATGCTTCACAATAATACACACATTATACACTTCAATCATAAAATCAAAAACTCCAATATTTCTTCCTACTCCAAAGAATCAGGGGGAAAACTCTCTCTCCCCTCCACTTGATCTTTCTGTTTCTCATGCCCGAATAGCGTATAACAATATAAGTCTGAATGATAACTCTAGATGGGAGAAAGCATGGAAAATTTATTCGTTTTATAAATAAACCGGTATGGGTATTAGTTGTTTCCTTTGCAAGAGTAGTACATGTGTAAATACAGCCCACTAATAACGTTATCATAATGTAACCTTTTCTTGTATAATGTAGAAATTACTTGGTGCTTGGAAGGTTGAAGTGAATTACTTAAAATATGAACCCCTTACAAACAGAGGGGGAAACAGGTAGGTCAACCTGAGGGGATTTGTCTTTCTCGTGTTTGCAGGCAATTTCTACAAATATGAGGCCTATACTACACTCAGAATAACACATTTAAATGCCACAGAATTATTTCAATGTTACCGAGAGGGTTAATTGACAGGCTAAAATAAACAAGAAAATGTACTAAGGGGAAAAAAGATAAATCCACTTACCGGAACCAGGTCCTTGATGACATACATGTGAGGAAGAGGGTAGATCTTGGTGGCCTTGCCTACATTCCTGTCAATTCGACTGAAATAAACAACACAGAAAACACAATTGTCACTGACATGTCAGCTAAATGACTGACTAACACCATAGCCTGGTTATTACAAGTCACTGACTGCAATACTTCAAAAACTAATCAACGCAATTAATCATTTTCATTTACTTCAACTATGATTATAACTAACTGATGTTGTATTGATAAATTTGGCTGCATAAAAAAGAAAGAAAAGAAATCATAACTTGCATTGATCTCACCGTTTCAAACTCACATTAAAAGTCTACTTATGCTTAATGAATTGTATTCTTTTATGCTAAAAATGCATGACAGTGTCATGGCTGAGCGGTATTTCGCTTGTCTCCCAATCCAAGGGTAGTGGGTTCAAGCCCAGCTGCTGCCCGATGCAAATGCCCTTCAGCAAGGCATTTTTATCCACATGCTGCTCTCTACCCAGGGGGCAGATTCACGAAAACAGCCTAAGACCGATCCTATAGGTTAGAGTTGTGATTGAACTTAGGCCGACGCTCCCACGAAACTGACTCCAACTCTAACTCAGGCTCTAAGTTGAATCGATTGTAATCGAAATAATATTGCCAAAAGTCATGCATTACTGATTAAGAAGTCGTCTGTAATTTAATGCCTTATTCTCTTCCGGGCGTTATAGATAATACAATATGCCATGTATATAGGTTTTGCCAAATGTACTTGCATTGACCCTGTTCTATTTTAATAATTGAATTTCAGAAAAGAACTAATATTTTGAAATAATACATAATCAAGATTTCCCCGCCTGAGAAATAGCAGTGGAACCCCCATTTTCTTAGTCTTAGCTTCATACGTCATATACTCTGATTTCATATTTAAAATGTGTTTTATGCACTGATTCATAGAAATACTAACATCTAATTAACGTAGAAATGTTAGTCTACAATTGAAATCCTTGCTTTAATTGGTACAAATGTATTTTTACGATTTTATGTGAAACATGTTACAGAATGTCTAAAACGAAAGATACGGTGATTTGTGAATATATTAAAATTGCAATGTATGGAACACGACGTGTGCTGATATTGTGTTCACGACTTCCTATTGTTCTATTGTGGTGATTCGACAATGCACCGGCGACAGGTGCATATCAAAGACAGCTTTCCATAAAAGCCTGCTATGCCCATGCGCATTCTGCGTTATTGTCAGTCAACCATGGCAGAGAACAATAGTTAGAGACGCTTCACAAACAACACAACATTTAGAGCTCGACTTATAGCTAATGATCCTAACTTGAGTTTCGAGATTCACACCCAAACCTATATATGGCCGCTGAAGCTAATGATCCCTGTTGCCATAGTAATTGTAGTTGGTCCCGTTTTGTGAATCTAGGCCCAGGTGTATAAATGAGTACCCGGTAGGATGGGAATGTTTGGGTTGGTTGTTTAGCATGTGTGCACCTGTAAAATGGTGACTGGCTGGAATGCTCCCCAGGAGTGGAGAGAGGGAACTACAAGTGCTGGACTGAATTTTATTCAGTGACCAGGGTAATAATAATATGGAAGCGCTATGATACTGTGGTGAATAGCGCACTATAAGAACCCATTATTATTATTATCATTATTATAAATATGCTTTTACCTTATACAAGCTAGTGTGTTGGTGCCGTTAATGTTCATTGAACACGACCCACAGATTCCCTCGCGACATGACCGCCTAAAAGTCAGGGTGGGGTCAATCTCGTTCTTGATCTTGATGAGGGCATCCAGCACCATAGGACCACAGCTGTGTGACAGAAAGGTCAAAGGTCAGAGATCATACACAAAGTCTGTATTGTATTAACATTTGGGTTGTAAGATTGTAGGTTGAGAGTTGGTTGCATGTTATTTTCTACCAACACAATGACAATGTCATGTGTGAATACTTTGGCATCAGCTTTGTACCACTTTCTAAAATAAATAATTTACAGGCCCTAATGTGTGCATTCAGAACAAGTTATCCATTGATGCAGAATAAAGTTTGCTGTTCATCTCTATAGTATCAAATTAAGTTATCCATTCTTGTTCATTTTGAAAAACCCCAAAAGCCCACTCAGCTGCACCCCACAATTTTCTGACTATTAGATAGTGAACTTGTGTTGATGATAACTTGGGATTGTGCATTATTTTGATAATATATGCATGTTGCATAGTAACACTCCCATCACATATCAGTCAAAGAATTTTGTTGAATTTATTTCTACCAAACAGTCTGTCTGTTCGTATACTTACACATTTGGAAAATTCTCTGACTTTCTTTGACTTTCCAGAGCAGAAAACTGTTAATTTCCATGACTGTTTTTACACTTTAAAAGCGTGTAAAAATAAACAATATTAACAAGTTCCTGATCAACGGTCATTTTAAATATAATTAAATTATTTTCCCTAACTTTAAAGAAGAACTTGATGAATTCCCTGGCCCGTATTCTGAAGTCAGATTTAAATACCTTCAGTCTAAATTTAGACTTGAGTTTAACTAAATTTAACTACAGTTAAACCCGAACTCCGGTCTAAGTCGGGTTTTACTCCATTTCTGTTTCTGAAAGTCGGGTTTAGTAATTAGACCGAGGTTTAATTTTTGCTATTGATTGTGATCGATAGCAGCTAGATGCATTTTAGTTGTTTCTTTAATTGTTTTGTAGTAAAATTATGAAAATATTGCCTGACTCTCACTATTTTATATAACTAATATCAAATGAATAACAATGTAGCAGAATGTAATTTGCTTTTGTAAATCAAAAGTAGGTAAGTCCTCAGAACGTTTACAAAAGGTAATTGTCCTGAATTAAGAATATTTTATCAAACATGCAGCGCGCATTCAATACGCGCACAAATATCCAGATTCCGTCGCGTGTGCAAATCAGCCCGAGCAGGCGCTCAAGAAAACTAGCAAGAAAGTTTAACATTAGAAATTCTGTATCAACTATAAAATCCAGACACCTGACTTATTAATTAAGGAAGACTAGGAGAAGAAACAAGACTCCTCAATATATCTTTCTGATCACAGGGTGAGTTGAACGTCCTTTCATATAATAACTATATTTGTGCCATTATTGCGCAAGCCTTGCGGTGTGGGTGCGAGTGTCAGTGTCTTATGACTGCTAGTGGACGACGAGTGCAGTGGGCAATAATGGGAAAATGTTGAGATTTGTACCCAATTTAACACGCAAACATTTAATTTTAAGTAATGGTTTGTTGGTTCAGATTGTACTTTGAACCTTCATTATCAATGTGATTTTCAGTATTTTGAAGAATTTTGCATATAGTGGATCGGAATGTGGTGGTAAGTTATTGCACTTTAGCATCGATGCAACTTCATGCAGCAACGACTCGGTGACAGTAGGCCGTCAATGCGAACGTGCGTTGACACATAAACGTATCATGCCAAACAAAATGTGACGCGCAGTATGGACTATGGTTTATCTGAGACGGCCTGTGTGGAATAACATTTGCATTTAAACATCTTAAATGTCGCCATGTAGGCACAATTGCCATTTTGAAAGTGAGTTAAACCAGACTTAAACTAGGTGTACACCCAGTCAAAAATATACATGCAAGTTACACCCGACTTAGACTCGAGTCTAACTTAAACCAGAGTTCAGAAACACATTGTTAGGAATTCGGATAGTTAGACTCGACATCGGATATTTAAACTACACTTAGACTCGGGTTTAACCCTATATTAACTGGGGGGGGGGGGTTCAATTTGAC
>JZLH01S0121300.1:0-13618 GCA_001188425.1 Eucidaris tribuloides
AATTCTATTGTGACTTTCACGGTGAAAAAATGCGCGTAAATCATGTTGCCCTTTTCAGACGAATCTTGTCTACGTTGCTGATTTGATTTTAAAAAAAGATGGATAATTTCGGAAATGAATCGACTGAAATAAGCTTTCATGATGGGAATTGCTTGTTTTTACAGGAGATATGCCAGTTCGCGAACCTTGTCTCAAACAAGATCGAGTTCAATTGGCGAGTAATGTTTAGGTCGGGATGCGGAGGTCCTTAATTCTTATTATATATATAATAAAAGACCGTAATAATATGTAGTCTCATTACTCTGACCTTTTGCGTAAGTTTATAAGGCCTACAATGAAAATTAAAGACACTTCAATTACAATCAACAACACGGATTTCACGCGTCTTCTCCGTCACTGCGGGTACTGCGCAGCCTGCTAACCAACAAAGCGGCCTTAATTAGTGTGATAACGCGCATTATGAAGTGATTCATCTTTGACATCTCGCGAGACGGTGTTTCACAGCGCAAAGTTCTCGGTTAAGCACGCGAGAATTACCCTCCAATTGTACGAGGGTTAACTCTTTTGTTAAATCTTAGCCCGCGTCACCTTACGCACTTCCGCCGACGCCCTTTCAGACCAAAAGCTTCACGGAGACGTACACGGAGAAAGCTCGCGATGTTCAACCCGGTGTCGAAAGGGGTATTAAGATATACGCTTGACAGAACGTCACAAAAGTATCTCTTTAAACCAGCATTTCATTTCAATTAGTTTTTTCATGCAATTATTCAATAACTCAATCATTTTAAGTATGTACAGTGTCGTACATATGAGCGGAAGCTATATACTATCTATTGTGACTTGGTTTGTATTGTTTCAAGGCTATGCCTAATAATAAAGCTGTGCCTTTGGTACTAAAGGCCTGGGTGCCTACATACTTTCATGTTCATACTTGTACGTCTTTTTAATAACCAGAATCGGGATAACATGGCTGTGCCAAAATCTACTTTACTGTGAATTACATAGGTTTATTTTAAATCTGAACTGAATTTGTAATTTGAATGGCTGAAGTACTTTTTTCTGTGTTCTTCGATGCTTATTGCCTAGGATCCCACTCGGGTAGTTTAATAGGGGGCGTGGCACGCCGCCTTCCACATGTCGCAAAGTTGACACCTCTCCTCCTCTGAGTCCGAGTCCACTGGACAGCATTTCACCTGCCAATAAATACACAGACACATAGAGTACGATTAACCCTTTGGTTCTCTGGTTCACAATACATGGGAGCTACATATCTAAATATGACCTAAGTTACTCTCCGCAAAATTTTCAAGTGTATATTGCAAATGATGTTGTAAAACATTGCTGGCTAACGGCGCAACCGGCTCGCCCACTTGTAACCTCAATTGAGGTATTATCGGCGCACCGGCTTGCGAAGGACCAGTCAATTCCACACCTTTAATTCAAATGATGAACGTCATGAAATCCTGCCAATGGTATATTTATTTTTTTGTAAAATGAAGACACACTGAACCAAATGATTCAAAATTTCGTGTGTCGATAGCTTTTGGAATTTTACACAAAATTTTACATTTGAAAGATTATAAAGTAACACAATAATTCAGTCTCCTGGTTAATAAACCCAGATTTTTAGCAAGCACACAAAGTGTTGTATTTAAAGTGGATTTGGAAGGGGAGGGGTAACACATAATGCAAAGGGATGCGGCTAATATATTATTCAGTCTCCTCTATTATATTTGTTTGGATCTTCAACAATTCTCTGCACCTAAATCATGAACTCTTATTATCAAACTCAAATGTTTCAATCAAAATCTACCATATTGTGTTTGTTAGGGCGAACTGTACCCTTGCCAAATTTATGGGCCAATCTGTGGTGTCTACATCTCATATATTAGTTTCACATTTTGTCTTGTAATGTACTTGCATTATTATTTTTATGTCCGCATTTCACATTTTGATTGTACACGTACCGTATGTGGAAGCTCCTAAACGCACCACGCTAAAGTGTAACTTTACCGCGGTAAGTATGTAGGACAAAATAAAGCTTTACCTGGCGCACGCGCTTAAGCTGCGTCGTAACCGCTGGAATGGAACTCTTGCCACACTATAGTCTCCATGGGTATTGTAACCGCCAGGCTTTAAAGATTGGGTTAGGGATTTGCAAGTCATACTTCCTCGTTATCAACACCAAACGGAAGTTGTTTGAGTACTTACAATGGTGTGTTGAAAGTCGGAGATCCATACGTCATGAATTGTCGTTTTATGAGAAAACTTAATAACGACATGTACCATTGAATGTTGTTCTTTCTGTGAGTTTCACATTTTTATGCGCTCAAAATGCGAATCGCGCGTTAATTACTGTGCACCGCTTACCAAGACGAGCGTGAGCGCTTTGATTGGTGAATCGGCTATCCTTCTGCGGGACCTTTGGCTAACGGCTGAATCGTTACCATTTTGGAACGGCACGTGCCACGTTTGACGTCGCGGATTTTTTAAATTTGCTCCTGAGCACAATGGAAAGAAGGATGAAGTTTAACGTCCACATTTTAAACAAAAACTCAATATTTTACCCCAATCTCTATGACGAGGTGTTTATTTATATCAATTCTTCACACTGTTTATATGATTTCAGCTGATTTATTCATCTAGATGCTTTTTGACGTGCATAAAGAATAACACATCTTAAGGGACAAGGACCAACAAATGAATTATCGCTAGGGATGATAGCCTGTGTTGTTAACCAGTTATTTTAGAGATGTTTAACTGGCAAATTTAGGCTTACTTTTGTGCAGGATGCGATTTCAACAGCGTATATAAAGATACCTTAGTCATGATGCGGAGACTGCATTTAACGTTGTTTTATGTTACTTATGTGCGATATGCGAATTACAGCGAATTATTATCTTCTGCTGTATAGTTGAGTCACTATTTACAATTTATGCGTTGGAATTGGATTTGTTCTGTCAGCTGAGTAACTAACTTAATACATACATACTTTTGTATAACAATGATTTTACAATGAGTAGTGATTACTTATGCCACTTTATAAGTTATGGATGGGATTTGTTATTTTTCAATTTTCTCCAAATTTACAAATCACTAATTGTGTGTCAAGAAGAATAGATGCAGATGTGCATCATGATGGAGACAATGGTTGTTTCTATGTCCCTCGCCTCTCTGCTTTCACCAATGACATTGTTATTTTTTTATTTATTTTTCTAATTATTATTGTACATTGTCGGTTCTGGCGGAGGAGTGCAATCACTGCACATGGGATTGGTGTTTTTTTTTTTTTTAACTCCACTCGTAACTTAAGTATTGCCGTTGTTATTATTCTACTCATTGTTTAAATTTAACTTAAATTAAACGTGTTTAGTATGTATACTTTATCTTACTGCTTCTGCTCGTATTATATTTTTCTTCTTCTCGCTATGTTTGTGAGCATCCACTGAGATTGGTCAGATAGTCTCATTGACTTACAGTTATTATAATTAAACTTTTTTTTTTACCCCGGCAGTCCAGTGGATGCACGTTTCTGAATTGCGTTATGTACATTTAATGGCATATGAATAACTTGTATTTGTGTACTTTGATTTGCCCGAAATAAATAATAATAATAATAACTTAATTAATTTATATTATTATAAGCCTCAACCTGTATAGCGGATGGAGAGAATGGTTTGAGAATGAATAGCATTAGGAATTATTAATGCTTTGGTTTTTCATTACCATAAGACGTGTTATAAAAGTTATTGTTTATTTCATTTATTTGACTTTATTTAAAGCCCAAGTTTTAGTTTTGGAATTTTTTTATTATTTGAAAGCTTTACGTCAAAGGTCACCCCAATAACAGAAATTCAGATATCGTTTTTCGCCTTAATAAAAAAAAATAATAATGACAAATCTCGGTTTGACCCGAGATTTCGGGATACCCCGGACATTTTCGACCATATTTTACATCTTATAGCATCCAAGGGTTTAATGAGCGTCAGAAAGAGCGGATTATGCAAGTTAATTTTAGATGCCAGCTTATAGTATACAGGCGGGTTACAGTATTAGGGGACATGTTAGTACACTTTTACAGACAGGTCTACATTTTAGAGGCAGGTTACAGTATACATGGCAAGATTACAGTATAGAGGCAGGTTACACTTAGAGGCCAGATTACAGTAAAGAGGCAGGTACGGTATAGGGACAGAGTTGTAGTATGAGACAGTTACACTTTTAGAGGAGATTACAGTATTAGAGGCAGTTACAGTATAGAAGCAGGTAACTTTAAAGGCAGGTATACCCTTTCGGTGCCAGGTAAAATAATGTCAGAGTAAAAATGTCAGAGGTAAAAATGTCAGAGCGGTAAAAAATGTCAGAGGTAAAAATGTCAGAGGTAAAATTGTCAGAGGTAATAATGTCAGAGGTAAAAAATGTCCGAGGTAAAAATGTCAGAGGCTAAAAATGTCAGAGTAAAAATGTCAGAGCGAAAAATGTTCAGAAAGATTACACCTTTTAAAGTAAGCCCGACTTTTGTTAAGAATAGGTCTGTGCCCTTTTATCCTGATTTTTTGCGACTTTGACACCCTTTTCACTACACGCGCACAACATAGCATAGGAAGATATTTCCAGGATGGAGGTTGGCGGCCTCGATCATTTTTTTGACCCGCCGTATGAAGATTTTTTCCCCGACTGCCCCCCCCCCCTCCACTGTCACAATTTAGACAGTCCCAAAAGTCTTTTTTTTTATGGTTTTTTGCCGCCTTTTCAGAGTCTCTTTTTGCGTATATTGTTAAAGCCTTTCTTTCCTTTTACGACTTTACACTTACGCGTTTTTTGTTAGGCCTACAAGCATGGTGTCAATCTTGTAATAACATTGATCCCGGCCGGGGGCCCTTGTCCCATTGGCCGCCGCATACCGCCTCGTCTGCAACCACCTAACATGCTTAGGTCTAAGATACGAAAAATTTCTTAAAAAAAAAAAAAAAAAGAGTACTCTACTTTCATGCACCAGGGTACGAAATATTACGAGTCCATTATAGGTAAATGTTGGCAGGATTGGTACTATCCATATGGGTTTGTCAAGTACCTCTTTCTAACGAACCACCAGTAAGCTGGTGTATAGCATTCTGTTGAAACACACACACACACACACACACACACACACACACAACACACACACACACACACACACACACACACACACACACACACACACACACACCACACACACACATACACACACGTTAGGTAGTTCCTTTCACCCAATATTAACAATAATTTTAGAGCAGGAATATTGTCATTTTACACGTTTAGCGGGAGGGTTTTCATAAAGTGGGTGACTTACATGCTCGGCGGGAGGAAGGGTTCGTGGCTGGAACGGCTGCGAAACGGTGCGGAGTCCATCTCCCGCCATTTATGCGCGATAACTCCCACAAATGCGAGAGGATTCAAACACTGTACACTGTAAAGGCTCCCATACACGATCAATGTTCGTCAATTAATTGATATCAATTAATGGGACGAAAAAGTGATTGTGATTGGCCGCATTAACACCTTCACAGACTTTCGCGTGTGGCACAAATTTTATCGAACAAGAATTTTGACCTATGCTCTTACTGAAAAAAAAAATAATAATTTCTGGACATTACAATTATGATTATGGGCCATAGGCCTGCGTCAATTAAAGCCAGAATTGAAAAATATCTTGTTGAAGTTTTCCCTTTACAAATTTCGGGGAAAACACCAGGACCTGTCACTGCAGCTGTATGGATTCCTTTCGTTCAGTTATCAACATCAAAGGCTACCGCTCCTACACATTCCACAGAAGTGCCGCGCTTTACAGTTGACAGTAGCTTAATTGGCCCTCGTCTTGTCGTATGGTCAGGGGCTGCATGCAAAATTGGGGGGGGCAGGGGGCTGCCGCCCCTATTTTTTGAAGTAATGAAAATAACGTGGATTTTACCGCTTTTTTTAAGCTTAAAAAAAAACTCGCCTCCCTATGTTAATTTGAATGGCATTTTTATCATTTTTAGGCTGGCAAAAAAAAAAGTTTTGATGTGTTGCGGCCCACTGCCCCTTCCCGACCCCTCCGTTTGTCGGTAAGCTGTTTTTACTTGTAATGTGGCTAGTAATTTTGGGGGACAGGCAAATTTCCCCGATTTTTCGCCCCTCGTAAGATCTCACACCTGGCGCCGCCCCTACGGCATGCTCATTTTGGGAATACGATTTTCTGAAAGTCATGTGTGTTACAAAGTTCGCGCTAGTACACGTAAAAAGGATAATGGAAGTGATTAACAGTCTAATAAAGAGAGGGTAATTTTTTTACGGGTATATTGACCAGTTTGAAGAAAAGTAATACGCGTACGGGGGAGGGGGTGTGTTTGGGGTGTTCATACACCCCCTTTGTCCCCCGGAATCATCCCCTTTTCACCGGATAACCCCTTTTTTTCGTCAAAAAAGGGGTGTTTGAAAATGTGAATCACCATGAAAACATGAAAGAAATGTTGCGATTTTATTTGAGCCTTGGATTTGGAGAAAAAAAAATTCTGCACTCCCTCCCCCCCCCCCCGAGCGAGGTATTGGCGGCTGGCGTGACCGCGAATTAAATTTTTGGAGCCTGGGATTTGGGGGAGAAAAATTATTTTGGGTGACTAACACCCCCCCCTTGCTGAGCGAGTTTTTCCGGAGGTTGAATCGCGAGGTGGTGTGACTAGGAAAAATTGTTGGACCTTGGATTTGGATAGAAGAAAATTCGTCCCTTACCCCAATTCCCCCCCCCCCCTGACGATTTTCGGCGGCTGGCGTAACCCAGGAAAATTTTGGATTGGGATTTCGAGAGGGTCACTACCCCCCCCCCGCCCCCCCCCCCGAGCCGAGTTCGGCGGCGGCGTAACAGGAAATATTATTGGACTTGCCGCGATTTCGAGAGGGTCACTACCCCCCCCCCCCCCGAGCGAGTTTTCGGCGGCTGGCCGTGACCGAGAAGAAATACATAGGATTGGCGGGTGTGAACACCCCCTTGGCAAAACCCTGCGTACGCCTATAAGAGAAAAGTTTAATACAATTTGGAATGTGGTCCAAAGAACAGCGAGGGTAACCGTTGCAAAGACTGTTGTGTTTATGTGTCTTACTCCTACATAAACTTAGCGGGTACAGAAAACGATCTATAGTTTAATGACGACTCATTTCCTTTTACTTGTGAGTTGTGGGATACCCAAAACAAAAGGAAGGGAACACAATTGTGTGTGTCTGTACAAGTCTTGTATGTGAATTTCTATAGTTTATTCAACTGACATTTTTACCTCTGGCATTTATTACTCTGACTTTTTACCTCTGACATTTTTACCTCTGACATTATTACCTCTGACATTTTTACTTCTGACATTATTACCTCTGGACATTTTTACCGCTGACATTTTATAACCTCTGACATTTTTACCTCTGACATTATTACCTCTGACATATTTACCTCTGACATTTATTACCTCTGATATTTTTACCGCTGACATTTTACCTCTGGACCATTTTTACCTCTGACATTCTTACACTGACATTTTTACCTTCTGACATTATATCTCTGACATTTTTACTGCTGACATTTTTACCTCTGACATTTTATACTCTGACATCATTACCTCTGACATTTTTACACCGAGCCACACTTTCAGAGGCAGGTTACGCGTATACAGGCCAGGTTACCAGTAAAGAGGAAGTTACGGTATAGGGACAGGTTGTGTAGTATAGAGGACAGGTTTTACATTTAGAGGCCAGGTACAGTATAGAAGCAGGTTACAGTTATAGAGGCAAGGTTACACTTTAAAGGCAGGTTTAACTTCAGAGGCAGAGGTTACGGTATACAGACAGTTTACAATAAAGAGCAGGCTTACACTTTGGATGCCAGGTTTACAGTATTATAGATGCGGCTAACATTTTTTGCGGGCAGTCACAGTATAGAGGCAGGTACAGTATAGGGACAGGTACCTTAACAGGCAGTTACATGGAGCATATAGAGACAGGTTACACTCTAACAGGCAGGTTACAGTTCAAGTAGGTTAATTTATTTTATTTTATTTTTTTATTTTTTTATTTTTTTTTTTTGGGGGGGGGCGGAGCATATATATTTTGCCCAGAATATTCATTTTTTAATTGTACTTGCCAAGGAGGGAGAAGGGGTCCCCTGCAGGCTCCATGCAGACCTGTTTGATACATGTAAGTTTGGCTGCGAGTTGTACACGGGTTCGCCTGTAAAATGTGCACTGAAAATGTCAATCATATTGCAGAAAAATAATGAAATGATATTGTATTTAATAGTCCTAAACATTAAACTTAATTGATGGATAGTCTGCGTAGTGGGTTTCCCCCGTCGTTAGGGAGATCAATTTGTATTTCCACTTTCAAAGAAAGTGTTTTTGCCCTTTTAGTGACAAATGAAGCTGTAATATTCATTGACTTGCCATTCATAATTTTAGCTAATAAACGACTCTTAAAGTAAATGACATGATGGGGTTAGTCCTATAACTTGGGGGTGAAACATTCTAGAATCAAGTTAAATTGTACAAAGATTTTACGCTGAAAAATTGGTACTCAAAAAGTTGATAGTTCTAGAATAACTTTGTATGCTTGTGACAGGACTAATCAGTTGCTTTATTTTTCATTTCGTCATTTAAATAATTGATTATTTTTACCTCTTCAGAGGGCACAGTGTGCGGGGGGGGTGGGAAGGAAGAGCAAAACGAGTTTTATTAAGGGGGCAAGTGCCCCTCTGCCCCCAACCGCTTTCGACGCCTTGTTGCCGGCAGCATGGTCTAACTCTAATTGCCTCTTACTTTAAAACCATAGTTTTATGTTTTTACATGAATAAAAATCGTTTGTGATATTTTTAAAATCTGTCAGATTTGTTAGGTTTCAATAGTCCAATAAGCAAATTTTTCAAATTTAGAGAAAATTACGTAAAGGCCTCCTGGAAACATAATTATACAAGCGGCCCTTACTGCCGGCCAGGCGATGAAGTACCCCAAAGCGACAGTTAAGCAGCCTTTATATTGTTTGGTTGGGGTGAGCGTTACTTGATGTGGAGAAAGTTGTGGTTTGGGGTGGTGGTTATTATTGTGATTAACTGCTAATTAAATCTGGGGCCATAAATTCGCCCAAGGGACCAATTATCATACTTGTTTATACATGCGACGAATACAATGGCTACCCTTTTCCATTTTATGTGTTTTATGTTACAACCGCGAAAAGTTTAACAGGACCCCCGTTTGGTCAATCAATAAAAAAATAGCAATAAAGAATAGTCAAGAAATGTTATGTATTATTTGGTGTCTGTTTGCAGAGGATTTGCTTTATTGTCGTCTCAATGATGCTGATAATAATAATAATAATAATGATTAATAATAGTAATGATAATAATAATAATAGAATAAATAATAATAATACTTAGTATTATTATTATTATATCATATTATTTTTATTATATTGATTATCTTATATGTATTATTTTTATTATCAGTATTATTATATTATAGTATAGTAGTAGTAGTAGTAGTAGTAATAGTGTAGTAGTAGTAATAGCTTTAGAAAAGTAAGTAGTAGTAGAAGTAGTAGTAGTAATTCAGTATAGTGTAGTAGTAGTAGAAGTAGTAGTTAATAGTCAGTTTAGATAGTAGAAGAAGAAGTAGGTAGTAGTAGTAGATAGTAATAAACACCTCAATACTAAACAAAAGTAATAATAAAATACTACTGCATTAAAACAAAACATTTCGTGAAAACTGGGCTCGCTGGATGAATTATACACGTCACCGTCCCACCTTGTCAAGTTAATAGTGGGTAGGAGTAGTAGTATAGTAGTAGTAGTAGTAGTAGTTATAGTATAATAATAATAAATAATAATAATAATAATAAATAATAATATATAATAATAATAATAATATAATAATAATACATAACAAAATGATGACCATTATGAATTTACAGCTTGATTTGACGTGATTCGGACGCATTTTGAGTTTCTCATTGGAAGTTGTTTGTACATTCGCATGCTCCACGTACCTAAATTGAATTTAAAATTTAGGTATTTTAATGATCTTATTTGAGCATTTAGATTCGTTCTAATAATTAACTTATCAATTTGAATGTAATTGTGAGGAAAATCGGGTGAGTAAAAAACATATATTTAGTCGGACTCCAATTTAAGATTGGTGTATACGTTTGGAGTAAAAAAAGAAAATATCACTAAATCACAGAGTGTTTATTAACGGTATTTAAATTAGTTTCATGCAGAAATGATGCTTTGTGTGTGCTGTGTGTGTGTGTGTGTGTGTGTGTGTGTGTGGTGTGTGTGGTGTGAATGTGTTTGGCTTTTTGATGTTTTTAAATTGTAATGCCATGTGATTTGGCGAATGTTCCAACATTTGCTTTGCGACCGACAATGCTCCGACGATTATTTTGTAGCCTATTGGCTACAAAATGAATCAGTCAATAATCTAAATCTCTAATACTAGACGCAACTTGTCTTAGTGGCCCTATATAACAACTCGAAGGAGAGTGGGAGAGGGAGCCAGGCGCGGTTCTAGAGCAAAAATTGGGGGGGGGGGACTAAAGGGTTGGACTTGACGGAACATGCGACGGAGCGAAGCGACTAGGCAGGGGGGAGGGTGGAGGGGAGCGGTAGGAAACTTAATACGCATAGAAAAGACGATGATTTTCGGGTATGGTAAATTAATATATTCAATGAGATATTATTTAGGGATTATTTTCAAAAGATTACAGGAAGTATGTGAGAAAACTATAATTGGGCAGTGATAACTTGCCATGAGAGTGAAACCTGTCAACGGGGGGGAGGGTTGGAGGGCAGATACCCCCTCCCACGCCGTACGAACTTTATTTGAAAATACGCATAGAAAAGATTGCGATTCTAGGCATGGTAAATTGCTATATTCGAAGGTATATTATAAGATGAATTGCGTCAAGAATTCAAAAGTTGTATGCCTACAGGAAGTATGTAGAAAAACTGTAATGTGAGTAGTCATACTACGAGGGAGCGAAGCGACGAGCAGGAGGATTGTGTGTGGAGGGGAGACCCCATCCACGTTATGAATTTTTTTTCAAATCGAACAGAAAAGACGTGTTTTCTAGCGCAAATTTAAATGATATTTTACAGGTAATTCACTGATAGCCAGATTTTAAATAGGGGAGGGCGTAGACGTGAGAGGTATCAACTAAACGAAGGAACATACCCCAAACACACAACACACACACTACACCACACACACACACACACCAACACACACACCACACACACCAACGAATTAACACATACCACAAACCAACACACAGGGGGGTCGGTAAATTCGGTAATATTTTTTTCTTCATTTGTTGTTGTTGTTGGTAGAACTGGCGAAGCTTGGGAGGGTCTGGGAGGGAGTTCCTCTCCAGGGTAAAGACTTAACCAAATTGCAAAAATTGTCAAATAAGTCAAGAATTATGTTTCAATGGTAGCTACAGGGCACTACAAAAACTATCAAACATACACGAATATTCAATTTTGCGGGCCGTACTCGTGACAAATTGCTAGCGTATCTCGCGGGTATCGCGCGCGTAAACGTACCGAAAATGTTGGCATTTTATTACCACGGCAATGAAAATATTGGGGCAAAGGTATAGTTCGTCCCCTCCCCCTAAAAAACTGTTTAATTGAAAAACTGATATGTTTAACGAGCAATGTAAGGCACTACAAAACCATTAAACTTACACAATATTCAATTTTGCTTAGCACCTCGGGCGAAAAATTGCTAGCCAACATTGCAATGTTGCGCACGTAGCGCGCGGAAATTTTTGACACTTTATAACCGTGCAAATTAAAATATTGGGACAAACATTGTTTTGCCCCCTCCCCAACAAACTGAAAAATTGAAAAATTATATGTTTAAAAAGTAGCGTATACGCACTGCAAAACTTGTGTTGCCCCCCCCCCCCGAAAAAAAAAATGACAAATTGAAAACCAGGTACTACAAAACTATTAAACCTACCCAATTTTTTTTGTTCGCGCTTTGCGAGAAAAATTGTTAACATAATTTTGCGCGCAAAGCGCGACGAAAATTTTGACATTTTCCCTACTTTAGCCCCCTCCCCTAAAAAAAAATTGACAAATTGAATCATTCTTAAAACGTAATGCAAGAATAGCGCAAAGCACTACAAAATCATTAAAGTTACGCAATGTTCAATGTTTTGCCCGCTTTGTGAAAAAAATTGTAAGAGTAATGTATCATTACAATTCTGCCCGCGGAGCGCGCCGAAAATTTTGACTTTTTCTTACTTTTGACCCCCTTTAAAATGACAAATTGAATCATTCTTAAAACATATTGCAAGAATATCGCAAGACACTGCAAAACCGTTGAACTATTACCAAATATTTAATTTTATGACACGCCTTGCATGAAAAGTTGCCAGCTTATCTTGCAATTTTGCGCGCGGAGCGCGCCGAAAATTTTGATATTTTTTCCACGTCAATGAAAATATTGGCCCCCCTTATCCGAAAAATGGATTGACACATTTGCGTCTGTGCCGTGATTTTTCTGTGACTTTTGTTTCATTTTTTAAAATTATTTTTTAGCTGCTGAATGGGGGGGGGGGGGCGGGGTGGCCCTAGTATACCCCCTGGATACGCCATCATGGCCAGTGTGTTTATTATTTTGATGAAGATTCAGGAGTTCAAAAAAATGCTCAGGAAGTATGTGAAAAACTGTAATTGGGTATGTAGACTTGGGTGAGGGCGGATGACGGGTGTGGGATGGGGAACCAACGGCAGCAATTTTTTTATTGAAATTCACGTAGCAAAGACATGTTTCTAAGCACATTAAATACATACATGTATTGTAAAGGTATATTTATGAAAATTATTTTAAATTGTTGTCAGGATTTCAAGAAGATGTATAGTCGAGGGAGCGAAGCGACCGAGCAGGAGTAGGAATTTTTTGAAAATAATAGTAAATACATATTTAAACATTTTTATTACTTCTTTCTATCAATATTAATTTTCATCTCTGCTAGATCGCTTCAGTTTTTATTAATATTTTCAATGTAAAACATTTTTTGGTTCGATTTTTTTTTTTGGGGGGGGGGGGTCTCGAGCCAAGCCCCACGTAGAATCGCGCCTGGAGGGGAGGAGGAGGGGGAGTGGAGGGGAGGAGGAGGAGGAGGGGGAGTGGGGAGGGGAACACTGTGTATTGAAAAATTTCGAACGGGGGGGGGGGGAAGGGGGGCACTCTTTTGACTGCATATTTGAATAAATCTCAACTGGGGGGACTGCGTATTTGAAAAATCCCCTCAAGCTGGGGGGGACTGTGTATCTCAACTGGGGGGGGGGGACTGTGTCATATTGAAAAATCTCAACATAAGGGGGGGGGGACTGCGGTATTGAAGAAATCTCAAGCAAGCGATGGGGGGGACTGTGTATCTAAAACGGCGAGTGGACTGCGTATTGAACTCAACGTGGGGGGGGAGGACTGTGTACTGAAACAACATGCAAAGAGGCACTGGTGTATTTGAATGAAATTCAACTGGGGAGGGGGGCAGCATTGCAGTTGAAAAAATCTGCAACTGGGAGCGGCGGGGGGAGCGACGGGGGGGGGGG
>JZLH01S0121311.1:2189-12733 GCA_001188425.1 Eucidaris tribuloides
AAAAAGAGCACTGAGTCGCATATCCGCGCAGCAGTCAACAGGGCAATTAATGGAAACCATCTTAATTTTAAATACCACGCTCACGGTTATTCCAGACAACACACGCACCGACACGACACCCACCCACCCCCCAACACCACACACCACCACCACACACACACACAGACCAACACACACAACAGCAACAACAACACACCAAAAACACAACAACACAACACCAACACACCCACCACCACCACATAACACAACACATAACACCAACACACAACACACCACCACACACCCAACACCCACACACAAACACAACACACACACACAACACCACAACACAACCAACCCACCACACCACCACACACCACACCACACACACAAACACACACCACCACAACCACAACAACACACAAAAAAACACCCACCCACACACACACCACAACCACACAACACACATCACACAAGAAAATTGTCTAGACCCGAACGTCGGGTCCTCAAAAATATCTTATCTCTACAACTCGGTCATCGAATAAAAATGTGTATTATTGCAGTGCAAGACTCATGCCTTAAGAGGAAACTGTCTGACAAGACCCGCTGTGTGTACGCTACAGTTTAACAGCCAAACATTGATATCTGGACTGGAGACGTTCCTGACGTTATAGAAATAAACTATTATTCAGAAACAATAATACGGAACCGAAACGAGCTTTCAAGAATATGGATCCAAAAAGAATGGATACTTACAATCACATGGAATTGGTTATGCATTCAACTACCTGGCAAAGAACGCTTTATACAATCTTGCTCCGAAGAACTGTCAATTTCCAAACATCCTCGGCAAATAAAGTTGCTTGGAATTATAAAAGTTAAAAGGTCTCATATAATTTATTAAAGGTACTCTATGTATGATCATTATGACCTGAATATATTCACTCCAGGTACATGAATTAACATTGTTGAGGCATCATGAATGGCTTATTCATGATTAACTAATAGCAAGGTCAATAAAAAAATTGCAAGAAGTGAGAAGTCGTTCTTTCAGTTGTCTGAAAGTTTTGTGGCATTAAGCATCATTTGAACGACAAAAATTAAGTTTAAATGTCACTTTGAATAAAAAGAAATTGTACATCTTTGAAGTAAGTATATTTACTGGATTTTTAAAAAAATTAGTCAAATGAAACAAAGAGGTCAAATTTCGTATCGTTGTACTATCAAAAAACTTGTTAAATCTTGTTCTCCCTGGCTTATAGAGGCCAGCACATCGACGTCCAGCTTATCTTGAAAAGTGGCATGTCCAATATGCATCTCATGATTGGCATCTTAAGTTTATTCTAAATCATAAAACATGATGAATTGTTGATGTATGCTACAGATGGATTGCTGATCTTAGCATTGAAGCTCATTTTTGCAATTTATTTTTATGCATTGGTATGTTTAATGCATGTATGAAGCCATGCATGACGTTCACATGTTAACTTTATGTCATATAGAAGTGGGGAATAATGTTATTATAATTGTTACTAATGTACTGGAGAGTGACCCCCCCCCCCCCGGAAAATATGTTTTAGTTGCACACCCAGCAAAAGAAAGAAAATTGGAAAACGAAAACTCAACTGGTTAATTCTCACGTTCAAAGACTACTTGATTTTGTTTTTTTGTTTGTTTGTTTCTTTTTACTGCGTGCTTTGCACACGAACATACCATCCCAGTTTCATTTAACTGCCAGCTTTCTGAGAGGCTAAAGGAAAATCGTGTCAATATCAAAATGTTAGCTATAAAGTGTTGTTTGTTATAGCAGCAGCCCGCTGTTGATCGGCAAGTAGAAACTAGAAACAATAATGGTAAACAAGAAATGAATTAAAAATGAAATAAGAAAAGGATCATCATCATCATCATCATCATTATCATCATCGTCGTCGTCGTCATCATCAACATCAACATCATCATCATCATCATCATCGTCGTCGTCATGATCATCATCATCATCATCATTATCATCATCAATTCATCATTATCATCATCAGGCATCATCATCACTATTATTGTTATTTTAATTCAGTTGGGGGGGGGGGGTTCAGTAACCTTCGATCATAACACCTGCCGAGCTGCGAGGTGCCCCCACTGAACTTATAGTTCAGTATGGGTGCCCCTCCCCCACAGGCCAGTTTTTCGTATCACGTGAACGCGTGGGAAGTCATGTGACCTATGATATGCAACAACAATGCGTTCCGCTAGCCGCCCAGGATAGATCTGTTACATGTATAGCGTGGTTTCATTAAGCACGGGACGTGAATAACAAATGAATGTCGCTGCATTCTCCTGGAATGTTCTCCAGGCATCGGTAAGTAGATTGACGACGACCGTAATGAACACAAAGATAAATCATGTCTATAATCCAGCAGAGATCAGAGCAGGCTAACGTTACTCACGTTAGCTCACGAGATGTGACTGAGTATTTCGGTCAGGGCCGCCAGCATTTTGCAAAGCCTCGGCACTGCGAGCCGGCTAAGGCTACATAATTATGTAGTAACAACAATTCCCGCGGGTTGCAATTTGCAGGTAAATAGCAAATGGATCTATCCGAATGCAGATCACCTGCAGATGTAACTTCTTTAGCTAACTTTGCTAACTACACACAAAGCATCAACAGTTTTTAGTTCAATGGGGGCGCCGTGCCAGGGTAAAATCTTTTAGGCCTGGGGGTGCACGGGTGGGGGGGGGGGGGCAAAGTCCGTCGGGGAAAATTTTTGTGGCCAAAAAATGTGTTCACGACCACATTTGTGGACAGATCAGCAGCTGAAAAGTTGCTCATTTGGAAGGGGGGGGGTGTTGGAAAATTTTTGTGGCCAAATTCTCTGCCAATTATCAGCACGACAGCAGTCAAAAAGTCGCTTAGTGAGGGGGAGGGGATTGGCAGAAAATTTTTGCAGCCAAAAAAACTTTTCATGACCAAAGTCCCACCCAAACACTAAAATTCCCATAATTTTCATTACACTGAAAAAAATATGGGGAGGGAGGTGGCATGCCCACCACCTTAAATACTCTTATCAAACATGAATTTTAAAATCGATGTGCGCGTACACGTTCGCCACGGCGCGCACGTGCGCGTGGATACGGCTACCAGCAGTGGCGTAACTACAGGGGGCACGTGCCCCCCAATCGGCCGGCAAAAAAAAAAAAAAAACGAGGGGAAAAAAGAAAAGGAAGAAAAAGAAAAAAGAAAACCAAGGCGAACCGAGCTAGAAATTGTGCTTATAGTGCACCATTTGAAATAGACATTCAGCGGAAGTTCTACTCGTTTTTATAACCTTTATTACTGTTTATTCAATCAGACTCTGCTCTTTCAGATGAGGTATAACTCATATAATCTTACGCCTTTTTAATCCTTTGGATGCTATAATGTAAAATATAGTCGGAAATCTCGGGGGTCCCCCCCCCCGAGATTTTTCATTAATTAATAAAAACAAAAACTAAAGACATTCAGAATCTATTATTGCAGGGCATTTGGGCATAAAGCTTTCACATAACAAAAAATCCCCCAAACTAAACTTGGGCTTTAACCAGCGATAGCGCAGGCAATTTTTCAGATTCACTTATCAAAATCAAACAAGATTGTGCAAAAATTTTTCCTCCAAAATTCATCACCCACGTGGCACACCTTTTGTGCACCATTTTGCATTTCTGTAAAATTCAGTTTCGCCTCTGAGTGCCGTTGTACTCATTTAATTCAAATCGTATAGAGGGGTATATGACCTGAATAAACACTTGCATAATTCTGTTTGTATGCAAATTTCAGTATGAATTATTTCGAATTACCAGGACCGTATACGCAGGGGGCGGGGGTGCGTTCAAAAGAACGTATTTCTATGATAGGTTTTTGATTATTCTAATGTAGGCCCTAAATTTCACGAAACAGTGATAACAGGGGTCACAATAGTCTCATAAAACCGCTAGAACCCATGAGCTTCAGGGGGCTCGCCCCCTGACCCCCGACATTACCGCCATGTTTTGAAAATCACCTGCTATCAGCAGTTCATAATAGGCCTACAAAAATTATACCGTGGAAGTGCCAAATAGTTCGTAAGTGGGGGGTGTTTTGTTTTATTATCGTCGACTGTAGTGGTCCATTTAAAAAACAAAAGTGTTATCAAAAGGTCACAATGAGCTTAGAAAACCGATCGAACTCATGCTTGAGCTTCAGCTTCAGGGGGCTGACCCCCGAAAAATCACCACCACGTTTGAAAAATGACCTGCTATCGGCATTTCAGACTACAAAATTCATACCTTCGAATGAAAAGTTACAACAATTTTTTTTTTAAAAATGGGGTGGTTTAGTTATTGCTGACTGTCCATTTCAAAGAGAAATCGTGTTAGCAGAGAGCCAAAATATCCTTACGAAACTGTTAAAAGCCGTGAGTGTCAGGGGGTGGAACCCCCTGACCCCCACCTAGGACGGGGATCCTACTTGGAATTCTATAACGTGGGCCCCTGGAACCCATCCATTAGGATGGTCAGCCCTTCCCCCTGTCATAGGTCTGTTTTCTTGACTTATACGTACCCCCTCCTTTGAAATAGCCTATCATTTCTACGGGTCTGCAAAACGCATGTTTCTTCTTGGAATTTCAAAGTTTTCCAAACCGCTCGCTGCGCTCGCTCGCGGAATTGCCTTTTTACCACTAATGACATACATACAAACACATATTCACTATAAAATAAGCCTATACAATAAAACGGCGATTTTTTTTTTAATTACAAAATTATTGAATTGGTGGACATTTTAACACAAAAAAGCGAAACAAACCCTTGACAGGGGTACCCTTATCCCCACCCCTATCGCACGCTTAGCGTTCGCAGCGCTTAAAATCCACCATCTGAAAATGCAATTTCGGGTGAGCGACTGGGTGCCCCCCCAATGAGCTGACCCACGGTACGCCACTGGCTACCAGTACCACCAGTGATGACCTACACCCTGAAGTTACTGTGTACCAAGTTTGGTCACCTTACTCATTTCCAGTCACGAAATATGGACAAAATTTGTTTTTTCTTTCTGACGTCATAGATGTGCAATAAAAAGTAGGGGTCTCCATTAAAGGCAGTGGATCTCATTTGCAAACATCCCCGCAGACCAGGAAAAGATAACCCATGCCCTTAGGCTATTGATGAAGGGCATGTCTGTGAAATCTGGGAGTCAGTTATTACCTAGAATTTAAAATATGCGAAAGAAAAACAATAGCCATTTAGTGTACGTTCTCTGGCAGGAATTTTTTCCTCGCGAGAAAAATAACGGTCACTATAATTCCAATAACACTGAGTATCTAGCTTCTATATTTTGCTAAAGGTTCCCGGATGGCATTTTCTTCTAAATGTCATTATTAACACAATGTTAATTTTTAGGCATGCAAAAGAGATCCCCTACCTTTAATTCTGGTTATTCTAGTTATAAGTGATTTTAAAATGCCGCCTTTCACTACGTGCGTATGCGCGCGCATTTACATGTACGTTTTTCGGGTGTGTAAGCGATATTTTGGGTTCTGGTGGACGGGAAAGGGTTCTAAATGACGTAGAATTTAGTTAGACATCCAAAGTCATCGAAAAAATCACGTTATTCCGTAGGGAAAGGGGTGCGTGCGAAAAAACGTGCGCGTACGCGCGTGCACCGAAATACTCCAAATGACCTGTAACATACGTATACATGTAGTACTGATAACAAAAAGTCATTTGGAGCCCTATAAAACTTTGACGCGCGTGCACATGCCCGTGGAGGCGCGCGCACACACGTGATTAGGTCCAGTAGATGGCCCGTGACCTTAACTTGACCTCTGCCAATTTTGGTTGTTTTATTCGGCGGAAGGCACGAGATATTGCAAATGTAGGTTAACTGTAACTTTTTACAAATGACGTCATAGATGACGTCACGGACAAGTGACCACACTGATAAATATTGTGTTGCGTGCTATTGACATGTGACATAACTATGCTAAGTTACAAGATCATTGATGATGGCGTTAATGAGTTATCATGTTAACAAGAAATGACCAGAAAGAAATAGGAAAAAAAAAGGAAGATTTTGACGAAATCTATGGTGATCCGCGGTTGCGCGGATTACCAATGAATGACAAGGTTTTATTTATCTGCACACTCAGACTTGGAACTTGTACATGTAGACTTGATTCCAACACTGGTAAATCTGGCTCCAAGTACACCATGTATGAACGGGTGCTCAATAGTTACCATATAACATGTTTCTGACATTCTGTGTTATTATTGATCCTTTCTCCCCAATTACCATTATTCGTAATACAGTGATTTCATTTGCATTTCTTTACTGTAGGTTTTGTTGTGTTAACCCATTGGAGACGATTTGATTTCATAAAAGGAATATTATTACTTGTGTAGTAAATAGTGCAAAATAAGCCTACCTGTAATTATATTAGGATGCTATTCTTGACCTTGTACTTGGACAGAACAAAACACTTCTAAGCATATTTTCTTACAGCAGGCCATATACACTTGCAGACATGGAGATAAAGTCTGATCTTCTGAAGTGATATTAATTACATTTTTTTTGTATTCTGTTGTTTGACCTTTCTTTCATCTTAGTGCTGTGTTAGCCCAGATTTCTCTATAACCTTTTAAAGTATCATAATGATAGTGGACGTTTCATACCTCACTATTACACTGCCTCAAATTCCCTTATTATTAAAAACACAAAACATTTTTTCTCATTTGATACAAACTTTTCTAAATGGTACTGGTTTGGGTAGAAACAATCAGTCTTATTTGTGGTTGTGAGGACAAGATCAAAGCATCTTTTTTCTGCAATGTCACATTTTTACCTCCATGCTTTGATCCATGAAATTGAAATCCAAATTACATTGTATAGCAACTCTTAACCATTTTACACAGCGGGATATCCACTCCATTGCACTCCTGCAGCGTGCGGGTTTCGATTTCACGCTCAAAGAGACGTAGCAACGTCTGTATTCACCATCTGAATTTCAGCGTGATTTCCGATACTACAATAAATCTCGTTTGTATTGTTTACATTTCCTCAAGTACGGGTATTAGTTAGATTCTATAGGAACTAGAAGAGAATCGATAAAATGCCAATCAAGGCATCGGATGCAATAGCACAAAGGATTAGACACAGTTAACTTTGAAAGTACTTAAAAGGTCAATTACAATAAGATGCGCTATCACTGATTAATCTCTTCATTCACTTCTTATTTGGTGACTCATCCTTTCATGAACTTGTAAGTTGTAACAAGTCAGGTTTTTTGTATAACTTGTGGTTTACACTCTTGTATTATTTGAATGAGTTGTATATTTTCAAGGCAGGAACTTAGAAACTACATGTATGTTGGCACAATTAGCTCATTACTCTTACAAAATTCAGATGTATATTTCCAAAACCGGTCTTTATGCATTTAGAAGGTCTGTAAAATCGTACTTCAACTTGGCTGTAGGACATTTCCTAAAAAGTTGTTGTGCAAAGTTATTCTAAGTTGAATCAGTTAGTTATTTCCTTCTCCGATACTGAGCAGCTCTTTGAAAAATTAACCTCCCCTGCACGGGATTCAGGGTCCGCGCACAAAGAGTTAAATTGTAGTTAAAAACTATTACTTATTTAATTTCAACTCACTGTACCATCAATAACATATTTAATTTCATATAATTGCATGGCATTGAAAGTTGACTGTAGGCAGGGTCGAAATTAACGATGTAGCGCCGCCTAGCCAATGCTAGCAAAATCACGGCGGACAGCTCAAAAATCCCAAAATCTATATTTAACTAGTCGTTGGCTAGCATAAAATATATCCTTAAGTTCGCACCGCAGTGTTGCATGATTTTATGTAACAATGAAGAAGCTCAAAATCTGAGTGTTTATTCGAACAAAATACAAACGAAATAACAAACTCCTGCGCGAAATCTGTACCTCGGCGCGGCACCGCTAACAAGCCACTATCAATCACTATCAAGATAACTAATCATTCGGCCGCGCCACTGGTTTATGTTGCGACTGAAGTCAAAATACTCGATTTTCGCCGCAGAGGCGGTTGTCCAAAAACTCTTCTCGCGCTTGGCTAATTTCCGATCTATCGCTAGCGCTAGCGCCTGATATTTTCGGATGGTGTGTTTGCTGTACAGTGTGGGATAGGACGCATAGCCCGCATGTACGTATGGGATGGAAATTCATTTAAAACAAATCTGTGCTCAGTGTTTTCATCGAGTCAGGCACCAATGATAGGTGGTAAGTTACGGGTTTTAAAAATCTATTTGTTTACTGTTCATATAGGCGAACGTTAGTCCTGCTGATAGTTCCCAGTCCCCGCCGACCTTGGGCATTATTCTAGTGTTTTGACGGAGTATGTCAATGTCTATGGTCCACACTGTCACACTCTGGCGTAAATGGATGTTCGTGACTACAGTCCGCGAACTCCGACTTTTCAGTGAGCTTGGTTGGGCAACTGCAACAGTCCGAGCACACAAAACAACACAGACACACAACTATCAGATTATTGTGAAAAACAATTTACTACTTGAAAAAATATCATATTTCGCCTTTATTTATTAATTCTAAAAACTGAATTGAAAGAGTGGAGACTCGAATGGAAACGCACGAAACAGACAACACACAAATGACTTGAAATAAATACATGTATCAATACGATGTAAGATCCTTCTTTATCTTACTCCCTCCTCCCCCTCCTCACTCCTCTCTCCAGAGACATCCCAACCTCTAGGCCGTTTCGGCGGAGATCTCCCGCTTTGATCCATTTCAAAAAATCTCCCGCTTCCCGCGACATCCGCTTGAGTATTTAATTTCTCCAGACCGCCCTAGCTGTGTTCTTCTCTTTTTTCTCCCGCCACAACCACACTTTTTGAAAAGAAAATGAACTGCAATCAAGTGGATTTGAGCCTCATTTAGTGTTGCCAAATATTAAAAAATAAGCCTAAGACAGCAACAAGAGTAGCTCTCTAAAAACCCCTAAAAATGGCCTCCCGCCCGCATGAATTTTCATGGCTTTGCGCCGGGAATCGTAGTGCTTACGTAGATGTCTCGCTGTTTGCTAGGGTCTCTGGCGGAGAAATTCACCAGCTTAATGGTGTGTTTGGTGGTTGGAGGTCTCTGTCTCCTTCCTCATCCTCGCTCTTCTTCTTCTCTTCTCAGCTTCTTTTTGTTTAATTTCTTTTGCTTCTCTTCATTCTCTTCTTCTTCTTCTTCATTCTCTCTTCTTCTTCTTCTTCTTCTTCTCTTCTCTTTCTCTTCTTCTTCTTCTTCTTCCTTCTTCTCTTCCTCTCTCCTCCTCCTCGCTCCTTTATTTTTTTTCTATTTTCTTAGGCCCCCTCTCCCCTTCCCTCTTCTCTCCTCTTCTTTTTTTCTTCTCCTCCTTTTCTTTCCTTTTTCTTTTCTCACCCTTCCCCCCCTCTCCTCTTCCCTCGTTGCTCTCTCCCTCTTCCCCTCTTTCTCCTCTCTCCCCTACTCTTCTCTCCTCATCCCTCTTAACCTCATCCGCTTATCTTGCTCCTTTTTTTGTTGATTTTCTTCCCCTTCCCCAGTCTCTCTTACTCTCTTCCTCTTCTTCTGCTTCTCCTGTTTTCTTCCCCCTTCCCACTTCCGCCTCTTTTTCTTCCTCTTTTTTCCTGTCCTCTCCTACTTTTTCTTGTCATTTTTCTTTTCTTCCCTTTCTCCTTCCTCTCTTCTTCCCCTCCCCTCCTCTTCTTCCAATCCCTCCCTCTTCCTTTTTCTTCCCTGGCCCTTTCTTTCTTTCCCTTTCCACTCCTTCTCCTCTCTTCTTCCTCCTTCAACCGTTCTCTTCCTCCTCCTCCTTTTCTTTCTTCTCTTCCCCTTCTCCTCTTCTTCTTCCGCTCTCTTCTCTGCCTCTTTCTCTTCCCCCACCTCTTTCCTCTTTCTTCATCCCCTCCTCCTCTCCTCCTTTTCTCCTTCTTCTTTTTCCTCCTCATCCTCACTTTCCATTGTCTTTTCTAAGACACTAAAATTCTATTCTTTGTCTCTTCTCATTTTCTTTTTTTGTCTATTTTCTTTTTTTCTTTCTCTATCTTTCTTTTCTCTTCTCGTTTCTTTCCTCGTGCCCTTCTCCTCCTCCCTTCTTCCATTAACTTGATCATGTAAAAACACCTTAAATTGCTTCAGAAGCTTCAATATCATTTGATGAGATACCAGCGACGACGCCGTGACCGCCTGCAACTCGTTCCGAGTTTCGAGGCCGAGCCTGTCACAGTCGGCGAACTGGTGGAGAAGGGGGAAGGGGGAGCCTGGTGCCAATTGGCTATGCCAGTTGATTAACATGTCACTAATTTTACATTCATTCTCCTTTGATATTAAAAGCATGTGTATCAAACAGGCGGATGAGTCATTTTTTTTTTGTGTGCCGGGCTAGCCAGAAAGTCTCCTGGCGGACCTCTAAAATTTCAGCTGAGCTAGTCCCGCTGGCTAGTTAAAAAAAAGTTACAGCAGCAGACCGGCCTCCTGCTGTAGGGTCATATAAAAGGATGATGTGACCTTTGAATTTGAATGATGAACACTAACA
>JZLH01S0121316.1:5000-12809 GCA_001188425.1 Eucidaris tribuloides
ATGTTTAAATAAACAGTATTTATATAAAAGTATTATATATATTTTAAATAACAAATGCAAATTAAGTCTAGCATGCATACCGAAAATTGGAAATGGCATGGGCTTGGAGCGACGCTAAAACGCTATCTCAAGACTTTACCCTCCTTGATCATTGGACCATACATCACTTTAACTCTTTGGGGAGTGTGATACTGAGAGTTGTTAATTAACTGATTAAAACAATGACATCACATTCTGAATATCTAGTATGGTCTGTGCAAAGGATCCATGGACTGTGTATACGTCTCGAATTGATTACAGAGTATGGTAAGCCATTTCCATAATAATACATAGCATAAGTATCAACAACCATTTGTATAAATATGAAATCCATGGATACTACAGGGTATTTTCCTAACCCGGCTACCACAAAGGCGCACAAGCGTCCTTTCCAGTACCTATTTATACTCCTGGGTATGGAAAGAGGTATTGCTGATGAAGTATAGAAACATGCTGTAGGCCAATAAGAGTGTGTGGATTCATCATTGAGTGTCCCTGAACTACTCACCTCAATATAATACCGCATTTATTTACTTTTACCGTGTACGTATTTACACGAAGGTTGGGACAAGTAGTGAATTCTGATAATATACCCGTAATCTATGTTTGTATATTTGGTCCATGTCATGTCCATGTATTTTGTTCAGATTAAATCACTGTTCATTTCGTTTCCCTACTCGTTTAGTGTTGAAATATATGCTTCATTCTTTTTCATTCCATGTGCAAATCGTCAGTTTATTATAATTATTGTACTTAATGACTTCTCTATGCATATATATAAATATTTACATGCATACATATTATGCGATTTGAATGTGTGAAACAAATTTGAATTTAGGTTTGATTTAAAAACGTGATTTCATTTTCGTCTTCAGTTGTTCTAACTTAAGCTAAGGACTAAGCTAAGCTAAGGATGACCCATCAGATTGATCTGTCGCTACTTTGCCATAGCCCGGTCACACAAATGTAAACCCATTACTATGAAAAAAAACAAACATGTACAATACATATACACATTTTTACACAAGAGTAAGTGTTCAGATCACTTACTCGAATGTCTTACCATTTCACCATTTCATCGCTATTTAAAAATACTAATAATTGATCAAGTGATAATGGCGATGAAATGTTTTGATGAAAACATACACCACTGGATAGAAATCTCCCCAACCCCCCCCCCCCCCAAATTCACGGCAGTCAAAATTAGTGCAAATAATTATGTTTTCATTGATAGAGTTTGCATGTCGAACCGACTTTTAAGCAAATTGTATCACTTGTAACAATGTGTGTATGCGAGTTTATGAATGCAAAATGCAGTAACAGTAATTATTCAACATGGATAAGTAGGTAAGAAATAAAATGATTAAAGGAAATACACACAACATCAAAACCTTCAAAGCTGCTATTTTCCACAATGCTAACAACGTTGATGCGAAAGTCCAAATATGAATCTTTCAGTTTTACAATATTAGTACTGATAACTGGAAAAAATAAAATGTTGCATTTCATTCAGTTGTTTCTTCTGAAACTTTCAAAGACGAATTGGGATGGAGCGTGGTACAATAAGGACATCTGCAAAAGCACACAAACAAAGACACAAACATGGTTTTCTGTCTGTCTCTCTTTTTCTAGGTCTTTTTTCTTCAAAGTGTGATCTCTGCGAATAAAGCAGGTAACGCAACATCTGGCATGTCCTTGTAGAACTTTCGACAACTCTGTTTGTACACGTTGTCCAATTTGATGAGAACCGGCACAAACTGGAGAAGAATGTTGTAGTGATCCAGGTTTCCCTGGGTTTCTACAAAATGACAAATAAAAGGAGTGAAACGAATATAGATAGTGCCGTCACTGCCAATATAATTGCCATAGTTGTGCATTTTGAAGGCAGACGTTTTTCTTTTTTGTGGTGTGCAAATTATTTTTGTTATGTTGCTTTTTCTGTCTGTCTGTTATTTTGTATAAAGCGCCTTGAGCATTTAAACAAGATGGATAACGGCGCTATAAAAATTTAATTTATTATTATTATTGTTGTTATTATTATTATTATTATTATAATTATAGCTAGTGACATATATTGTTATACTTGCAAGTGCCATAAAACTATCAGCTACTAATAAGCCAGTTCGGAGTTACAAATGGTCCCAGTGACTCACATGAAACACAAATATCAATTCAACACTGAGGCATTTGAGAGCTCCATCCTAAAAACAATAGAGAACTGCATGAAATGCTTTACTTATTGTCTCGCCAGCGTAGCGGAGCGAGACATAGGTATCACTATTTCCGGCGTAGGCGTCGTAGGCGTAGGGGTCGTCAACAATTGTGTTGTACACACAATAACTTTCTAAAGCTTCGAGGTGGGATCACCAAATTCATACCAGAGGTCCATCTCTTGAAGGCACAGGCCAAGTTCGAATATGAGTCGAATTTGAATAAGGTCAAAGGTCAATGAACTTTCCATGACTGGCACTGTGCTATGTTGTACACACAATAACTTTCTAAAGCTTCGAGGTGGGATCACCAAATTCATACCAGAGGTCCATCTCTTGAAGGCACAGGTCAAGTTCGAATATGAGTCGAATTTAAATAAGGTCAAAGGTCAAAGGTCAATGAACTTTCCATGACTGGCACTGTGCTATGTTGTACACACAATAACTTTCTATAGCTTCGAGGTTGGATCATAAAATTCATACCAGAAGTCCATCTCTTGAAGGCACAGGTCAAGTTCGAATATGAGTCGAATTTAAATAAGGTCAAAGGTCAAAGGTCAATGAACTTTCCATGACTGGCACTGTGCTATGTGTACACACAATAACTTCTATACTTCCAGGTAGGATTGCTAAATTCATACTAAGAGGTCCATCTCTTGAAGATGCAGGGTCAAGTTCGAATGTGAGTTGAATTTGATTAAGGTCAAAGGTCAAAGGTCAATGAACTTTCCATGACTGGCACTGTGCTATGTTGTACACACAATAACTTTCTATACCTTCAGGTAGGCATATTCCAATTGCATTACAAGAGGTCCATTTCTTGAAGGTGCAGCGTCAAGTTCGAATATGAGTTCAAATTTGATAAGGTCAATGGTGCAAAGCGTCACATGAACTTTCATACTGCACTGTGTGCTATGTTGTACACACAATAATTTCTATACATTCAAGAGTAGGATTGCCAAATTCACTACAAGAGCGTCCATCTCTGACAGCGTGCAGTCAATGTTGAATAAATGTGGAGTTGATTGATTAAGGTCAATAGGTCAAAGGTCAATAAACTTTCCATGATCTGGCCAGCTGTGCTATGTTGTACAGCCTAATTAACTTCTAAATAGGCTTTGGACGTGGAATCACCAAATCATACCAGAGGTCATCTCTTGAGGTGACGTCAAGTTTGAATGTTGGTTGAATTTTGATTAATGGGCAAAGGCAATGAACTTTTATGAACGTGCACTGTTGCGTATGTTGCTACACCGACTTTGTTCCTCTATGACATGAACTTTATAATTTGATACTTCTAACATAACATTTTACTTGCAAGATTCAAGCAGAGTTCTTTAACAGTTGACTGTATAATAATCTAGTGGAACTCACTAGTCTACTCTAATACCTGAGCGCAGATTTGTATTTTACTGTGTTTATTTTTTAAATGCATTTGTTATTTATTAAATGAGCTATAGTTCTTGGCACCATTTATGATATTCACACAAATTTGCCAATGGTACAATAGAAAAGCTGTCAAAGTTTCTTAAAGGTTACCCTTCAGATTTGCTGTATGTGCATGTTCTGGTAATACTGTAGACTATACAAAACAAATTGAGAAATGTTATGCCTCTACCATCATACTGCGTATGTAAACTGTCAGAACCACAATTCACCCCCTAAACTGCTGACAGCCTCGGAAGTCATATAGCATAGTTTTGACATGCAGTCTCTTCATGACTGCGATATGCAGGCGAGACAACGCTTGGCGTTTGCCTTGTTTATTTAAAAGACGCACTTACACATTTCGATGCACATAAACACTACACAAAAGTAAGTTCCCCCTTATTCAAATTACCATAACTTTCTAACGAAACAAATTTGAGCAATACAATTCAGCAGGGGTGTTCTTACACTCATTAACAAACGTCTGTGTGAAAATGTGATTGATCCGTTAGGTTATGTATGAGTGAGCATGCATTTAAGGCAAAATTTTCATTTCTTAAGAGTCACGGGAGTCATTTATTATGCCAAAATAACAGTACATAATTGTATATTTTGCTTAATCAATAAAGTGTGCTCACTCAACCATGACATGGTTACAACCTCTTATGTTCGTAAAACATGTGCCGATACATTTTTCTGAAATACATCCGATTTTAATTTTTTTCAATAAACTTAATGGATTTTACAATGTTAAAATTTAGGAAGGATGAACATTTTTAAATTGAGCACACTGAACCGTAAAATATGTGAAAAGTGTCTGAGGAGGTGTACGGGGGTCAAACGATAAAGGATTAACATACATAACACTAAATCATTCACCAGAAACAGAATTTGTTATAATCCCGTATCCCAAATCCCCCCAAATGACCCCTGTTAATTTTGAAAAGTGTCATTTTTACCTTTAATATGAGCTCACTCATGCATGACTTAACAGATCTATCACATTTTCACATAGAAGTTATTCAATGAGTGGAGAAACACACCTGCCAAATTATTTTGCTCAAAACCATTTCGTTAAAAAGTTATGGTATTTTGAAAAGGGGGAACGTACTTTTTGTGTAGCGTTTAGTTATGATGTATACATAACTAACATAACTTATATTAAGACCTACCTAGTGTTTATCAAATCATTATTTAGCACATCTTGGTACTGATAACCTACATCTGGATATATTGAACCTCCAAACTGTCTTGTAAGGGTTGAATTGAGACCTTGATACAAACGTCTACGTGAAGTCGTCAACACTACCATCATCACAAGTTTCAGAAAATGTCTTCTTTGCAAACCCAATGTTCATATTAGTAAAAGTATCCCCCAGAGGACCGAAACCACCAAGATTAATATTAAATTGTGTTAAGTGAGCCTCCTTAAAATCATGAATTAATTCAATAAAGTCACTTCAGTGATGCAATTATCTCAGTATGTTAACAGCTTCATGAAAAGTTGCTGAAAGCACGATTTACCAAAGATAAATGTGGATGCTATCTTTCGCATCAGCCTTCAGGCATTTTCAATACTCGAAGAAAAAGATGATTTGTTGGATTTTTGCTTGCAAAGGGCCTCATAATTACTATGTAACAATAATGGGTAACCTTTGTCTCTGATATGATAACATATGTGACTCTTGTGGGCCGTACATAAACGTGAGTTAAAATAACACAGGTATTTACAAACCTTGACAGTAATGTCTAAGAACATCCCGAATATCCTTGTGACGTCTCAACACAGTCATCTCATCTTCTAATGGTAAATCTACAAGAAAGAAAAGAGAAATGTTTGATATAATTTGCATCGGTATTTGCATAATAGTGTATTGGGGCCTTGAAATCAACCAGAAACACTAATGATACAGTTGTAATAATTGGTCCAATGAGCACACGCAGTGTCCTTACCAGGATTGAAGAGTATCAGCGCCATGAGCAGTCCCGCTTCAATGCTATCAAATTTCCACTTTGCAAATGTGCGTAGGAAGTTGACGGAGATACCTCGGAAACCATTTTCCAGTCGCCTCAGTGTGTTGTTGATGAAGTACGTGTGCTCCATCCAGCCCCAACCTTGGTCATGATAAAAGTCCCAGACGTAATGGAGACACATGGTTGGTATAACGCCCTGCTTCAGGAGCATCATTCGATCATTCAAGGAGAGGCAGCTATAACCTGTAGTAATTGTTACGAAAACCATACACGTATTTGGTTCGTTGATTGCTGAACTAAAATGTTTGTACAGTTAACATTCAATATGAAAATCGACCCCTTCTAAAACAGAATAAACATGTCGATTTTGAACATGTTAACTTTTTGTCACTTTATGATAAAGACAGTATTGGGTTTGCGTGTGTGACCAATAATTAAAAGAGCATAAAAACGAAGTGACATTTTACTTAATTTAAGCAATTTAAGCAATTAAATTTAAGCAATCTATGAAATATAATTTTATCGGAAAACGTATATTCTTTTAAGGCTACTTGTAAGTAACAAATGATGTTCTTATTAAATGTATTCATTTTTACCTGGTGCTTGCTTGATAAACCGCACCGCTGACATCAGTGCAACACCTTCTAGTTCGAGGTATTTATCCCAGTACTTTCCAGAGTTGCATCGGGGGTGATTGATTAACTTTAAAGGTAAGAAATACATGATAATCCGTTATCATTATCATCATCATCATCATCATCATCACCATTATCAATATCATTGTCATCATCATTGCCATAAGGAATAATAGTGGCATTGTCATCATCATCATCATCATCATCATCAGTTTTTAAAGAAATGACTTATTTTGTTTATTATAAATTTGTCATTAATATGAGAGACTCTCATAAGGGAGAACTATATATCAGTGAACATAACCAACCTTTCATATTGCAATTTTGCGCGTGGAGCACGCCGAAAATGTCGACACGTTTGCGCGCCCCCCCCCCCGAAACATAGATTGACGCCCCTGTGCATTTGGAACAACAAACCTAGCTAGAAGAGAAAGGGGCATAAAGTGTTTCAAGATTTCTCGGTCAATAAATGAAATGAAATAATGTCTTGAAAGGGAGGAAATTAATCCATGTGTCAAACAGGAATTAATTCAAACATTTATTTAATACATATCTATTACCCACTGTTAAACTATAATAATGTTTTAGCTGGAAAGATATTTTGAACAATCTTAAGAAAACTCACATATTCCGCACATTCAAGGAGCTCCTTGTTTCCATTAAGCGACTTCGCAACTGCTGTCATTGAAGTCATTATGCAAGTCAGATCGAATATGATGCTCTCTCGATCTACGGCTTCTAGACTCTCACTCAGCTCTGACAACGCAGCCTCACTCTTGTTTGAAAGAATTTGGGAGCTGAACTGATTCAATCGCACAAGCTGAAGTAACTTTTCACAGTACTGAACATCTCGACGTACATCTTCGTTGGAAAATACTCTATTGACTGGATAGGTGTAGTATTTGCCATTTCCGCCAGCATGGTCTGTATTTGACCCAGAATCCGTGTTTGATAACTGAATGATCTTGTTAGTGGGATTAATTTCTTCATCAGCACTAGAAATGTCCTCATCGATAGAACGCTTCAACCCAGAGGATAATTTGGGGCTACCGAGTGATGCAGGCCTAATCATTATACCTAAAATAGAATGGTCCAAGTCGCCCTCTGATGGCAAAGCTGGCTTTTCTGTTCTCAGTTGGAGAGCGCGACCTGCTGTCTCCTTTTGGAATAGGGATGGATCGTGTTGTTTCAATGACTGCAACGTAAGGTGTGATGGGCAGGTTGAATCAGAGATGCTATGTGACTGGGAACCTGTAGAGATAGAATACCACATGTCTGGTTGATGGATGAGCGGTGACTGTGTAGGACACTCTGCGTGAGGCTGCATTATTGGTTGCGACAAGGTTGTAGATTCTGCACATGGTGTGATATGTGATTGTCTCTGTAAGTCGGATGCGACTTGTGAAGAAATATTCCATGAAGAGGATACCGGTAATTCTAAAGAGACATCAGGAGGGGGAAGGGTTTGCGGTAAGGACAAGGACAGAGACAAGTCCAAAAGAACAGCATCATAGAGTTCAGAA
>JZLH01S0121316.1:25244-37325 GCA_001188425.1 Eucidaris tribuloides
AAATCTGACGGCCGCCTCGCAGTAGTTCGAATAATTTCGCTGATATTTATCTGCAGTGTCCGCATGGGGGGTTCCAAATCTGGAAATTACCCATAATTGTTCAAAGAAAACAATCACGAGCTGTCCAGATTACCCGGACCATTCTGCTGTGAGTGTGTATACATTTGGGCAATGGGTCGTCTTGCTCCAACACGAGGGGCAGGAAGTTGACGCCCTGCAAGCGCTGGCGGGAATGTTTCGCAGGCGGGCGAGCTACGGGACTGCTTGACCCATGCGCCGGATCGGCCTGCCGCCCGCTCCGCGCCACCTCGCTGCGTGCAAATGCAGGCATACCCCCATATCACAAACACCAGCAAAAAAGCATAGACATTTCATTAAAAGGCATGTTCCAGTATGCTTATCATAACATACTTTAAATTACGTAAAAATATCTCACTTAGCTTAAAATATTGCATTACTTACCAGAGATAATGCTTCCAAATAGTATACTCATATTCGCTTGATTTTTAATGTCCGGCTTGCTGCTGGTGGCGTGCCGTGCCAGTGGTGTCCTTCGCTCGTCTTGTGCTTCCTGCGCTGAAACCTGCCTGGCAAATTTCGTCATTCTTAGTTGCTGGGCTTCATTTTGGTCCATTTTTTCAATAATTAAGATCGACGTGCCCAAGTCATGGAAATCTCTGTATCCTGAATCACTCCCAGCATGATTTTAGAGACAGCCATAATGCCATAATAATGATTCAAAAATGACCTCGAAGTTGTTGTTTACCTGCCCGACAGGATCTTGTTTAAATCGTCGTATTGGCGGCTACTATTTATACGCCAAGTCAAAGCTCGCTCCGCAGAGAGCGGCGTTCCCCTGCAGAGCGTCACATGATAAACAGCTTGTTTTGCATTATCGGGCCCAAAAAATGGGCGTTCCCGGCAACAGTTTTTATTTTAGCTGAATAACTTGAAACCTGAAACTTGCAATCGAAACTTCAAAAGTCAGCATTCGGAATTCGTAGATGAAAAAATACTCTACAAGCATGTTGATTACCAGTTTTAGATAGTTTTTATGTGCTCATAGGACCTTTAAAGGCCATGTGTGGGCAACGTTTCCAGTTCAAGCTTAAAAGAATCTGAGCCCTTACATGGTTCCCCATGCTACCAGTGTTCTCTCGATACTGTGTCCTAAAAAATGAAGGCCCCTGAAAAAATTGCAGGTAAAAAGCTGAAAATCATTGCAGAAACCATCCAAACTTTCCCCATAGACTGGCTGTCGCCTTGCCAGAATTCCTATCGGGCTTGAGAATAATCAATGTGCCAATTTGCCATCTGCGCGATTATCTGTACTAGTGCACAGCATAACTGTCCAACACTTGCTGTTCTAGGGTGTTTATGGTCCTTTCAAACACCTGTTCAGACTATGTCAGATGCAAAAGTTCGCACATAGTTTTTTAAAACGGGTCTTCCACAGCCGTGCTGTCATATAGCGCCGACGCAATCCGTGTTGAACAGAAACACCTCACGGCTTCCCACGCAATCATCGAAAGGTGCTGCAAAACCCAAAACCCGGTGTTGTCGCTCATATTGAAATGGCAATGCCACATCTGTACATTGGGCTAAGCGATTGTCTTCAGATAAGTTCGTATTTCGGTAAATGAAATGGAAAAATAAGCCAATAAACAATAATAGCCTACCTACATGGGGAGGTGCGCCCCTGATAGTTACTGCCGATCACCCGTAGAACCAGTCAAGCACCGAGAGGTATTAGGCGAGCTCGCCTAATACCTCCTTCGGAAACCATGGAAGTATACAGAGCAAAGATGCTGTATTACTGCGCTGCTATAACCTGCGCTCCGCTCTTCGCCAAATTAACAGCAGAAGTGCTGATAATAAAAGAGCCATATTTAGATTACCTGCGTTTTCTTGCCCTCATCTTATCGCATGAACTTAGTCTCATGATGGTTAGAACATGGTTAGACATTATTTTCTGCCATGTCACCAGCCCTGAAAATCAGCCCATGAATTCACAAAAAAACACATAGCGGCCAAAGTTCCATATTATGTCCATAAACATTACCGCACTACAGATAAACAACCCGGTACATTCTAGTTATGGTTAGGAGACTGGTTTAGACCTCTATAAAACATTTGTCTACAACTGTCTATGATTACCAAAGACTGAGGAACCGCCACAGTAAGGCCCCATACATTCTGGGATTCCCCATTTTATTCAGCGTTATCATGCAAAACCAAGAACGTCTTCGCTGATTTAGATGCCACACCACAAGTGTTCGCTTTTTTTTATGCTTCACTCCATAAGCGACCTCACAAGGGACCAAAAAACATGGATTCACATTCTTAATATCCCTGATTCAAACCAATAATCCGCACAATTGAGTAGCGGTCGGTGCTATAAAAGTGCCTAATCTCACAAGCTTTCGTCATTGCAGCTAATCGCTATTTGAACCCCAGTTGAAAGTTCATTAGGGGGTCATTGCTATTAAGCCCCACCTTATTTGACCTATTTGCCGACCAGTTGATTTTCGGCTTTGAAATTTCCAATAGTGTATTATAGAAAGTAGTAATCGATAATAACCCATGCGCAACCCTCAAGTTTTCAAAACACAAGCGAATGGGGGGTTAAAACCATATTGCACCGCACCCCCTTTAGTTTTTGCTCTCTACCCCATTACTCTATGCGCCTAATGTTGTTTATCCTGTGTAGCCCGCCTATTCTAGATGCTGTTCCCGACAGTTTCGTATCTATTACCTGTTCATGGAGGGGGTATGCTCCTGAAGCAAATACAAGTTCTGTTAGTCCTAGGCCTAATACCCCTGGGCTTCCCCACAATCATATTTGAAGCTAGGGCAAAAAAAAGAATGTTTAGTAGAAGAGCGTACTCATGGGCTCTAAAGCTTTTTAGCACCAACATGATGTATCTTGCGCATGCTCATTGCCGGATAATTTATTCATTTTGCAGTAAAGCCCTTACTCGCGCCCTTACCACCTGAGAAAATGACTTCCCCTCTCGGCTAAAACGATGCGACGATTTCTTCGCCGGGAGGATGACCCAAAAACGGGGGACTGATATAACAGAAATCTCCTTTGAAATACGGGTTGACATATCCTACTGTTTCTGAAAATTAGTCACAACCCCCTATACATCCCCTACCAAATCCCATCAAAAAAACTACTTATAGTACGGAAGGGCATTTTCCCCGTACGGGAACACGTTGGCACTAAAATCAACTGTCGGGTAGGCGAGTTACTGCGGTGCAGTATCCTGGTCTCTGCAACGCGGCACCAGTTAGACGCAGGCGTGATACTCCACTGCAATAATGGCATAACGGGCCAACGGGCCCAAAAGTATTGCTCTAATTCTCGTGCCCATTTCACTCAAAGGCAAATGATGAGCGAGTGGGCCGAAAATGATGACATGAAATTGGTACCTGCGACGGCTACCAAACAGAAATCCGCCATATTTGCTTGAATTATTTATTTTGCTTTGTTGACTGTGCCGCCTTGGTTACAAAAACTTGCAAAAGTTATGTTTGAGGCTGTAGAAATAACCAACTTCAGTTCAATTACACCCCAAGGTTTCTCAAGTTCATGTCTTTCTTTTGTGCACCTTGCCGCCACCTTCTGCTAACCAGCTGATCTTCAAAAAGTGAATCTAAACGAAGTAAATACATTTTTGGACCAAGAGGGCGGTCACCACACGGTACAGAGCCGCCCTAGTGAGAGAACGCACTATACCAATGCCGGCACTGCGCTATACCCTATCGTACAAACGGTTATCCCAGGCGTTACGTGTGGCGTGCTATTTAAATATTATTTAAATTTCGGTATGTAAAAGAGATTGCATCGCAAAGCCCATCCTTCTCAAAAAAACTAATTAACCAAGTTCTTGTTTTCCTCTCGCTATCCGTCTCCCAGTGTGGCGACAACATAAGATAATTAGACTTTCTTTATGGGTCAAATCTTTGGTTATAAATCATCAATCATTAGCTATAAATAATTTACTCCACCATCCCCCAACCTCATTACGATAGGAATGTCATAATTACCGGATGCCGCCATTTGTAATACGAAATGAAAGTGCAGAACAATGCTCTTTTTTTTCTGTCCCGTACGTCCGTCCGTTAGGCATTTCCCTAGTGTCTCCGTTACGCATAAACATTCACCGAACGCGTGCCATTGGATTTTAACAGCGACGGAACCCAGGGATTATATAGTAAAAAAAAATCAAAAAATAAAAAGAAAAAAGCGGGCGGGGGGGCGCCAGAGCTGATCCGCATATTTTCTCGCTGACAATAAAAGTTTCTCTAATATGCCCATAGGCCCTAATTCATTCGTTTGGCTACTTCTTTCTTACCCCATTGATGTCAAAATGGTTATCTAGCGCATATAGCGTAACGATAAATGGCCCCCCGGATGAGATGGATTGAATGGCGTAATTAAGCGCCAAGCATGCGACAAACAAAAAGCTGCAATTCCCGACACCCCCTCGTGCTTCGCCGAACACGTAATTAGTATGGTGTAATTATATGCAAACATAAATTCGCGACCCCTCGAGACTAATGAGAGTCAGCCTATCCCAGACGTTACGTTACCCCCAAGCCATACCACCCAAAAAAAAACAAAAACTATAAGATCCACTCTGCTTTCCCCTCCCAAACCATGACAAATAAACGAAACGAATTATACGAAATTATGGTGAAGGCAAATCTATTTTCCCATACCAACTTTTATTTCTATTATCGACTAGGTGGAAAGGTCGATTTGATACATGAGTGGAATGCAACCAAATTCATTATGATTTTTTTTTTTTTTTTTTTTTTTTTTCATTATCATCACTCTTCTTCCTTCCTCTATCACTTCTCTCTTCTTCTTCTTCTTCTTCTTTTTCTTCTTCTTCTTTCTCTTCTTCTTCTTCTTCTTCTTCTTCTTCTTCTTCTTCTTCTTCTTCTTCTTCTTCTTCTTCTTCTTCTTCTTCTTCTTCTTCTTCTTTTCTTATCATCAGCTCATTTCATCATGTATTAGTAGTAGTAGTATTAATTATAATCATTATTATTAGTCAGTAGTATAACCATTATTATTATTATGGTGAATAATACATCATAATGCATAATAACTAACTTAGATGCATAATTGATGATGATGATGATGACTGATGATGTATCGATGATGCAGCGGGTGATGATGATTGATAATAAGAGAAGAAGAAGAAAAAGACAAGTAGGAAGAAGAAGATAAGAAGAAGAAGAAGAAGAAGAAGAAGCAACAGAAGCAAGGAAGAGATAGAACGAAGCCAGAAGAAGAAAAGAAGCAGTGATGGATATATGATAATCAATGAAATTTAAGCTATCTTGCTGAATGTGTGTTATTTCTGTCCTAAAATAAATTTCCCATCATGCTCACCGGCTAAGTAAGCGTAACCAGTTAACATAAAAATGACAAAATATTAAATAAATTTATGTTGGAGGCAAAAATATATGTATAATTTCAGTTGATATCACTCAGAAACAGTGATTTCACTCATCTTTTCTTTCTCCATTTTTTGTTTGGCGGGATGAATTAACATTATCGTCGATGCCTTAATGACAGATCGATTAATAAAGGAGTAATAAACATAGTTATATTCGTCCACAATCAATGTCCTTCTCTCAACCTTAAAACCTGTCTTTTTGAAAAGTGTTAGCGATAGACGTTGAGCGATTCTGTACGAAGCATTGATAAACAGGGCCGGCACCACGACATAGGAACACGTCAAAATTCGCTTTCATCACACCCCCAAACTTTCACGTGACTTTTGAAAATATACGTTGGTGCGCCATTTGTGGGGCATTCATACAACACGACAGATTACTTTTACTATCCTTATGTAGACAGGTCTAAAATGAACATACAGTAGACCTTTCGAAAAGGGAGAGTTAAAATCGTTCAGTGTTTCGTTCGTTAAAACGCTAGCAGATCGCAACTCGACAGCAATCCCCCATCCAAAAGTTATTTTGTACACATTTTTTTACGGAATCTTAACATGTAATTAGTGTTCTTCAGCGTATATTAAATAACATTAGCGTAACAGAACTATGCGTTATGAAGCGTTTAATATTCACGCTGAATATTCTCTCTACTTGGGCACACACACACACACACACACACACACACACACACACACACACACACACACACACACACACACACACACACACATACCGACACACACACTCACCCAAGCAAACAAATTCAAACACACACAGGATATCGTTTCAGGGAATGGAACTTTATTACGGTTTATAAAATGTAAGACAACGCGTTGAAAATACGTAAAAGAAGGAAACAGGCTACTTTGAATGTTGAAAATCTCAATACAATCGAAATTCACGTACATTAGTTTCAAACTGATCTGACCCGACACTGGATGGTATCAGCGATTCATCGTTGCGAAATTATCGCTGGCTCGGTATGCGGGAATAGACATCGAGTCGTGTGATTCATGTACAACCTTTTTGTCAGTGAGTGTCAGTGAGTAAACACCACAACAAACCACAGTTCTACACTCCATATAGAGTATCGATTTGACGATGTCAATCCGATTCAGAAATATGCAGGGAAAATGTAGATGAACCTTGTTTCGATGCGAAAAGAGTTTTCTGTTTGTGTTATTATACAATCATGTGCAATACGCTGCGCTATCTTGGTTCAGCCGTCATGCATATTTCTGACACAGAGTGATATCTCACGATGGTATTTTATTGTCTGGCCCACAAATTTGATTTTCATTAGCCAAAACACACGGATCGATGGTACGTCCAGTGTTATTGGCTAATTAACGAATTTTCCACAACCATCTGATCAACATTATTAGATTAACCGACCAATAAGGGTCACAGTAATATTTTTTAAATGTAATGAAAATGAGGCTTCATAACACACACACACACACACACACACACACACACACACACACACACACACACACGACACAAGGAAGAAAATGGTAATGCATAATTGTGCTTCGTTTGATGTGAATGTAATTTTATTCGATCAATATGCACAAACTTTAATGGATTTCTGTCAGGGAAGTGATTTTCATGTACTGTCATAACATTGATGTTGGTTCTTGATGTAAGAGTGCGCCATTCTCTGCAGCTTCTGTCAGATTTTTTTTTATTTCTGCTTGTTGACAAGGGAGTCTACATCTTCAGCCTTATCAACGTCATCATGCACATGCGCTAGAGTGCCAAGTCGTTCTAAAATGGAAAACAATATCAAAACAATAACGGTGATGAATATAATAATGAGTAACAACAATAATCATCATCGTAATTATCATTATCACTATATATTTATCATCGTCACCGTATAGTTAGCATTCATGTAATTAATGTTAAGAAAGTACTAGTAGTCATAGCCTTAGAAGTTGTATACTACTACTACTACTATTTCTAGTACTGATCATAATTGTTATTATTGTGTTGTTATATAACAATTATTATATTGTCATTGTTAGTAGTAGCATTAACAGTACTACTACTACTACTACTAGTAGTAGTAGTAGTAGTAATAGTAGTAGTAGCAGTACGGTAGTAGTAGTGGTAGTAGTGTTAGTATAAGTAGTAGTAGTAGTGGTAGTAGTGTTAGTATAAGTAGTAGTAGTAGTAGTAGTAGTAGTAGTGGTAGTAGTAATAGAAGTAGTAGTACTTGTACTGGAAGAAGAATATAACAGTACAGATGAAAACATCCACAGAAGGAGTACAAATAACTACAAGTATATAGCACATAGATATATAAATACTAAGGTATAGTACATGTATGCAAAATTATACTTCTGCTCTTTTACTTAAAATAACACCCAGATAAATGATATTTAACACAATAAGTAGTGTCTGTTTAGCAATATTTGCAACATCACAACTGTTAAATCTGAAACCTTTTTAAAGCATAGTTGAATTTCGGTGTATTAACGAACCTCATCGATTCCGTCAGGGACGGCCCGCATACTGTCCACATTTGCCTCATCAACGTCTTCATGCACATGCGCTAGTGCCAAGTCGTTCTAGTAATTATTAGAAACAATAATGGTATAATGAATGTAATAACTGGTACAACAGTAATTATCATTGTAATTAATTTATAACCATTATCATCATCAATATCATCATCATCATTTTATCTTTGTCACCGTATTTAATTCATGTATCTAATTTATTTAATGATAAGTAGTACTAGTAGTAGTAATAATAATAATGACTGAATGATGATAATGGTAATGATTATTTTTATCATAATTACTATTGTTATTATTACTATTATTTATTATCATTATTATTTGATTATTAATAGTAGTAGTATCTATAGTAAATACAGCTTAAAAAATCCACAGAAGAAAGAATGTAAATAACTACAAGTATACAGTATATAAACTCCTCAAAAAAAGTTTGGAAATCTGAGTTTGAGCGATTATATCTCCTGTTTTGCGGTAATAATCAATGCAAGTTTGGTATCATCAGAAAGATTATTTAATTTTCTTCAAAATGATACCCTACTTGTTATGATTATGCCATCAGGGAAAGGGCAGTATCTTAAAATGTAGCGTAAAGTGTAAATTGAAAAGCTGCAAAATGACCAAAGTTCGGTAAGTCACCCAATTTTTGTTGCTGTTGATGAGTGAGTTTTCCAAAGTTTGTTTAGTTGTTAGGCACTCTTATGAGAATATTGACATGGATTGAAAGAAACAGCTGCACAAGTAAGCAAACAACAAAAACAAAAAGTGAAACAACCAAATAAACAAACATGTATGGGCATTTAAAAATTGGACATAAGCATTTAATCTCACAGACCTTTCACCACATTAACACAACAAAGTAATAAAGAAAAAGTGGCAGGGGCTTGATTTGCATGGATTTTCATGTTTATCTTCACATGGATCTTTGATTTCATCAATTTTCATTGATTGTAATGAGAGAATCAGACTTCATAATCGGGTGGACGACCCACGTGCCCGCACCACCGCCTGGCACTGCTTCCTCATGCTGTTGATGAGATTTGTGATTCGTTGCTGTGGGATGGCATTCCACTCGTCAGTTGGAAATTGACGCAAACCTGCCAATGTCGTTGCATTTGTGACTCTCTTCCGTACAGCCCGGCCGAGTTGATCCCACAAATGTTCAATGGGGTTGAGGTCTGGGCTGCATGCAGGCCAGTCCATTCTCGTTATACCCTCTCTCTGAGAAAATCCATGCAAATCAAGCTCTTGTAACTTTTTTTTATCACTTTGCGGTGTTAATGTGGTGAAAGGTCTGTGAGATGTCTTATGAAATGTCTTATGTCCAGTTTTTTAATGCCCATATCATGTTTTTTCACTAGTTGTTGTTTGCTTGTTTGCTTACTTGTACAGATGTTTCTTTCAATCCATGTCAATGTTCACATTAGAGTGCATAACAACCAAAGAGACGTTGGAAAACTCACTCATCAACAAAAAAAAAAATTGGGTGACTTACCGAATTTTGGTCATTTTGCAGCTTTTCAATTTACACTTTACACCACATTTTAAGATACTGCCTTTTCCCTGATGGCATAATCATAATCAGTAGGGTATCATTTTAAAGAAAATTGAATAATCTTTCCGATGATACCAAACGTGCATTGATTTTTACTACGAAATGGGAGATATAACCGCTCAAACTCAGATTTCCAAACTTTTTTTGAGGAGTTTATATATTTTTTTCATGTATAAATTAAAGAGTATCGGTAAAAAATGGTCAAAGATTATATTCTTGCTGTTTTCCTATTCCCTTTAATATTTAATAACCCAGATTGATGACAGTTAACACCATAAGTACATTTAGTATCTATGTATTAAAGACAGGAAATCTCAGTTGCACCCTCCCTAAGCGCAGCAAAACATTACTTATGTCCTAAGGCTATTTATGAAGGACATGTCTGTGAAATCTGAAGATAAGTAATTACCTAAAATTTGAAAAATGCACCAAAGAATAAACGTCAGTTAGACAAGGAGTCCATGGGTAGACTCCTTGTGAAACTCACTGAACTATGTCAGTTCAAAAGTATTATTCAGTAATCATGTATTGGTCTATAAATAACAATCTGCATGAGACTTATGCATAAAATTTGTCAGATCGTGACTATATACATATGGTACACATTTTTGAATTGTAAGTAAGTGCTACGTCTTATCCATGATGAACACACACGCACTGTATGAGTCTGAAATAAGACTTGTAAACTAATAGAACTTCTGTTTATCAGACAGTTATTTAAATCAAATTCTAACCGTTAATACATGTATAAGTACACTAAAACTGAGTTTCTAGATCTCATAATTTGCTGAAGATTCTCATATGGTATTTTCTATTATCTACAAGTGTTATACAACACTTATTTTAGGCTTGTGAAAAAGACGACTTGCCTTTAATATTGAAAACACAACCGATGTCAAATTGAACACCCTTTTACGTTTAATTTAATTTCGGTGTATGAACAAACCTCATCAGTTCCGTCAGGGATGGCCCTGCCCCCTCTGGGACAGTTTCGGATGTGACACGGGGCGGCTTCCACACACCATACCGTCAATGACGACACCAAGAGTGCAAATACGATCACCTTGGTCAACGACGACATCGTATTACGATTAACTATGAAAGGCTACCTTGTCAAAACTAAATGAGAAAGCATTTGAAGGTGATATATTTTGATATCTTATTCCCTTGCTAGACGTAACGTCGAAGGGGTGACGAAACTATTTCATTTTTTTTGACGAAAATGTAGTAGGTTTTATGTTATCTTGTAGCTAGAATCACATCCAGACTTTGTTCTGTTCAAATCTTACATTTCAACTCTGAAAGAACAGCCATAAGCAACAGGTAAAATGACGACTCTCCCATTGTGTTATGATAGCCATGTTTTTGCCTCTCCTGAGGATCGGACATTTTTAAGATACGAAGTTTTATCACATCACCAACGCGTCAGTTCTTTTCCGAAATGAAAGAAACATGACGAACACTGGGTTAAATCATTGCCTGGTCCACTGTTTCGATAGAAAGTGTTGGAATCAGCCGTAGACCTCGGTCTGGATCGGTATTTTGGGGGAAAATCAGTTAGAAATTATCCAAAATCCTGAACAGATATCTTCCACAATAATAGTATGTACGGGAGTTGGTATACATTTGTAATGGAAGTGTTGAATTTGTTCTATTTTAACACCAAGGTTCATGTTCACTAATGAGGCTTGACTTGGAAAGTAGGTTTGAACCTGGTGTGTAAGTATGAAGAGCTGTCCGTCATAAAAGCAGATAAATAATGGACTTCATTTTTGATCAGTTGAAGTGGAAGAAATAGCATGGAAATTTCGCAAGATCTCAACAATACATCAAAGCAATTCACAACTTCGTTCGGTCTGTAGTTTTCAGACCCCTCTTTGCCTTATGTCCCGTTGCAAAAGCTCCTTGATGCAGGTAAACCCTATAATCCGGATTAATTCGTGAACAATTATCAAGCCTCTCGCATACTTTTTCTTGTTGAAACGCCGATTACCTCTCAACAATACCACGTAAATACTAGCCACTGCTACACTGCTTTACTTCAGCAAAATGTATCAAGTTAAATTTCTCACAAATTAGACATTTGTGTACATGTAATATACTGTACATTAGCATTAATGCGATATCATGGCATTATGACTTGAGGATCTTTTAATGAAATTAGTATTTTTCTGTTAAAATCCTGGACGTACAGATCGTGACAAAATACAAATAACCCAAATTTGAGTAATTTGTCATTAGATTTCTTCTGCCAAAATACAGTAGCCGAAATATGTTGAGAATATACAAATATTTGCTATATTTAAATGAATTTAAATAGTCAACTTGAATCATTTTGTTGAAATTTTATTAACCTTCCATATAAAAACCCATGAATTATGAAATTTGCACAAAGACTTACGCCAACCAGGAAGTATAAATCTTGGCTGATTACAGACGACTTCAAGACGTGTTAGCTCGGTACAACTGCACTTTGTCAGGTGTTTGCAGACACTGTAGTATACAACTCGTTGCTACTTTATATATACA
>JZLH01S0121316.1:51567-64598 GCA_001188425.1 Eucidaris tribuloides
ACGTGCTCAACTAAATCATTTAATAATCAAAACATTACGTGTTTAACAATTTAAGTAGGGGCAGCGCCGGGGGGGGGGGGCTGCCGCCCCCTATTTTTTCATAGTAATGAAAATTACGGGGATTTTAGTGTTTTTGAATATTTTGACCCCCCCACCCAAAAAAAAAAAAAATGCACTGAGCGACTTTTCAGCTCCTGATTTGGCCGCGAATTTGGCCGTGATTTTTTTTTTTGCCGCGAAAAGTTTCCGCCACCTCCTCCCATTGAGCGACTTTTCGACAGCTAATTTGGCCGTAAAAAACAAATTACCCTGGCGCCGCCCCTGAATTTAAGATTATATCTGAATTAATTATTTTGAAATATCATGCAAAGAATGCACATTTCTTATACGTTTTCACTTAGTACTATCACCAATATCAAACAATAATACTCATTTCTTTCTTCCCACTTCTGATGATTGACCATACTATCCTCTTTACCTCTATTCAATATGTAATTGAACTGTTTTAATGATATAAAGTTTACTAATTCCGTAGAACTTTGCTCAATATACCTGTGTTTTAAATGTACTTTCTTCGTTTCCTGTGAGCAAGGAAACGTCAAATACAACATATTATTGGGAGGTAAACTACCATTTCTTTACTCACGATTAATATTCTTTACATTGCAGTGTGAAACGTACAAATTGATTAACTATTAATCCCGTTGCCTTTGAAAGCATAACAATTCCTTAGCATTAATACATCGCATACACGGTTGTGTAGGCAGTGGGATGAAATATTACTCAAAATATATTTATATTTATTAATTGTTGCCGCGTTTTGAAGTCGAACATCAGGGAGTCACAAAGTGAGGATAACGGTAAATGATCCCACGTATATAACAACTTCGGCGACGAATGGCGATTGAACGGTTTACAATAATGGCATCTGAGAGACCAAAACTTTTCAGAAAAGACTAATTTCGGCGAATAAAGCAGGTAGTGCAACATCGGGCATGTCCTTGCGGAACTTTCGGCAACTCTGTTTGTACACGTTGTCCAATTTGATGAGAATCGGCACAAACTGGAGCAGAATGTTGTAGTGATCCAAGTTTCCCTGGGTTTCTATACGATGAAAAAAGAACAAAATATTACTACAAACCACTGCCAATATTGGTAGCGGTTGTGATTTCAACAATAAAAAAAATGTTAAAGCAAATGACACATTTGTTGAGTAAGTGTCAATGAAACTATCAGGCATGATTCATTTTGCATTTCTCCATAAAGTCGTTACATATATTGCAAGATATTTCGCTCTCACACACTACCCGCGTCACAAGTATCAGTAAATGCAATCTTCTTTCCAACCCCAATTTAATGCCTTTATTGGTACAATATACTCACAAGACGGCCTAACAACCAAGACCGACTTTAAAATGTGCTGATTAACAAAATTAATGAACAAAAACACATGATAAATCATTGCAATAGGGTCGTTTCAACACGCCAGTTGTTTAAGTGGGTGACGTTTTACAGCTTCGTGACACCGTGTAACAACCCTAAACACAATTAACCCAATAAAATTTAGACACTATTTCTCAATTTAGACATTTCCAATGCTTAAATAATTAAAAGAAAATTCTTTGATTATTTTCTTTTTACTTCGAATGGTTCTTATAGTAATATCAAATGGATATGACCCTTTGCCTCTTGTTATGATAACAAATACGCCCCACGTGGGCCTTGAGTATGAAATAACAACAAATATTGACAAACCTTCACAGTAATGTCTGAGAACATCACGGAAGTCCTTGTGACGTCTGAGGACAGCTTTCTCATTTTCTAGTGGTAAATCTGCAGCGTTAGAAAAGCAGAGTATCTTTGTTAGATTGTTTTACAAGAACATGCAATCACGACACCCAGTGATACCAGTGAGCCCTGCAAAAATAACCATGCTGCATAAGTTTTACACCGAAAAAATAAAGAGAAATTCAACGCCTAAATTTAATGCCACAGTTCATTTCTTGAATAAATGAACAAAGAATTGAAAGGAATAGAGATAATGCTCTTAAATTATTGAAATGACTCTGAACCGGAAAGTATGCTCCATAATTAATTGGGTGCTAGAGTGTGTCCAGTTACTTACTATACACTCTTTCACACACACACACACACACACACACACACACACACACACACACACACACTCTCTTACACACTTATACACAAGTGCGTGCACACACAAGCACGCATGCGCACTCACGGCTGCTATAGTCTTTGGCAAATTGCCACCCATCATGTGAAATTGGAAATTTTCACAAACAAGAAACGATAACAAATCAACCTGAAAATGTGACGACGCAGTAGTTATGATTACTGAGATGAGCATTCTGTACTAACCAGGATTGAAAAGTGTCAGCGCCATCAACAGTCCCACTTCAATGCTATCAAATTTCCACTTGGAAAAAGTGTGTAGGAAGTTGAAGCAGATACCTCTGCAACCATTTTCCATTTTTCTGAGTGTGTTATTGATGAGATATGCGTGCTCCATCCAACTCCAGTTATGTTCCCGACCATAGTCCCAGACGTAATGAAGAAACAAGGTGGGTATTATGCCGTGCTTCATGAGTTCCATTCGATCATTCGTGGACAGGGCGTCATAGCCTGTGATAACATTTAAAAAAAATCCCGAAGTGTTGAATAAAGAGAGGAGAGAGTGCCTGTTAGATTGTATATAAACTGTAGTTCGAACCAAATAGACCATATTCATTTTTTTTCTCGCTATGGTATACACACAGAGAAAAAGGAGTTCTATTTAGAACCCCTGCTTTTTGTAACAATAGCGGTCCCAATTGCACCCTGACATTCAATTTTGCTCCTTTAATGTTTTGGGAATGGAGCAGGGTGTGCAAAATTGAATTATAAAGGGTGCTAAATCGCATTTTATTATGAAAAATTAGAACCATAAATGGTTACAACGAGTTTAACCTAATGGGGTTCAAAACGGCCAAACCTTTTTCTTTCTGATAACATTGCATCTTGCTCAACTACTGGTTTTGATGGTTGGTGAATGGATCTATCTTTTCACTTTACAATCACCATAGAAACCTACCCCCAAATGTGAATATTGTGTATATAGTGGATTCTCGTTATAAAGAATAGAGATATAATGAAATTTCTATGTAACAATTAGGTCTTAAATTTTCTTTGTATTTCATTGTTTTGCAACCCTGATAAAACAAAAAAACAATATAACAAAGTAATTGTCCTGGTCCCAAAGAGTTTGTAATAACGAGAGATCACTGCATCCACATTTTAAGTACAGTGCAATTTTATCCATATTTTCATGTAATAATATGTCAAATGTATTATTTAACTGTTTACCTGGCGTCTGCCTGATGAAACGCACGGCTGACATCACTGACATACTCTCAAGCTCGAGGTACTTATCCCAGTACTTCCCAGAGTTGCATCGTGGATAATTTATCAACTTTCAAGGTAAACCAAAAAGAGCATATAAGAACGATACAATTATTATTCAATTATATTATTATTCTATTTTAAAAAGTTAGTATTATCCTCTTCTTCAAATTTTATCATAACATATCTTATTGTTAAAGATGTTTTCAGAAAAAAAAACAGAGCAAAACATTTCTTCGGCCAGTATATCATTATTTGTCAAGTATATCCAAAACTATCATGAAAGATATATGTTTGTTGAATTAATATTGAAACTAGAAATATGAAGAAGGCAGAACACACCTTCCTAATGACTTTAAATTCAGTTTGGGAAGACAAAACTCACGCAAAAAATGGGGTGAAGTACTTCAAATTTTCGTAAACAATGTGTAAAATTAAAGGGGTATATTCTCAAATAGACTTTTTCGTACATACTCTACTCACAAAATTACATGTACCTCAATTTATGATTTGGGGAAAAAAACTCACATATTCTGCGCTTTCACGTATCTCTTTGTTTCCTTTGACGGACTTCGCAACAGCTGTCATGGAAGTCACAATGCACGTTAAATCAAATATGATGCCCTCTCGATCTACAACTGCTAGAGCCTCACTCTGCTCCAACAATGCAGCCTCGCTCTTCTTTGAAAATATTTGGGAACTGAGCTGATTCAATCGCACAAGTTGAAGTAACTTTTCACAGAAAATCACTTCTCGACGAATATCGTCAGTAGAAACGCCATTTACCCCATTCTGGGACGGTTGGACTGTATGTGACCCAGAGTCGTTACTACGAGGCGTATTCCGAAGTTGCTTGCAGTTATTGTTTGACAACTGAAGAACCTTGTTACTGGGATTGATGAGTTCGCCAGGACTAGAAATGTCTTCATCCATGGAACGTTTCAACCCACCGGATGAAGTGGAGCTGCAGTGCGACACAGGACTTGTCATCAAATTTGCTGATGGCTCACTTGAATTAGAATGTCCTAAACCACCTCCTGATGACAGAGCTTGTTCTTCAGTTCTTAGCTGCTCACTAACACCTACAGTATCCTTGTGAGATAGAAACTGATTCATTTGTTGCACTGATTGTGATGCTGTTTGCGATGGGTCAGATAAATCCGGGGCATACTGCGTTTGGGAATCAATTGCAGTTGTTAAGCACTGGTCTTTTTCCTGGAGGACGGGCGATTTTATGAGCAATTCTTCCTGAGATTGTATTGTTGGTTGCAGCAAGGTTGAAGTCTCGATACCGGATGCAGTGCATGATTGTCTTTGTAAGTGGGAAGTAACTTCTGAAGAAGTTTGCAATGAAGTGGATATGGGTAATTCTGAAGGGATTTCCGCCTGTGGAGGAACTTCTTTTGGTAAGGGTAAAGACAGGGACAAGTCTAAAAGTACAGCATCGTAGAGTTCCGGATCAATTACGTCCAAAATTTCACTATCATCTAAAAAGGATAAACTCTCATCATCTCCATCTGTTATCATGTGACTCATATGACCATTTGTCTCCGGTTCTTTTCCTGATATGGCCGAAGTGTTAGTGGTATCCTCAAGTTGCCTTGGATCGATCAAAGGTTGCAGGCTACAGGCTACTCCGGTGTCATCGCCCCAAAGTTCAATCTCAGAATAGTCTCCTAGAGTACCAAAGGGAAATTCATCAATAAGCGTTCCCACTGAAGAGTAACCACTGGTTACACTATTTTGACTGGGTGACGAGAATCCACTAATTTGCGAGATTATCGACGACTGGTCGGAGTTATCGTAGGGGCTACTGATCACATCACAGTTGGTATTACCAAAGCAATGTGCCTCATTAACACTGCAGTTCTCTGTCAAAAGTAACGGGTCTTGTGCCAGAACTGACGGTTGTTGAAATGCAGCATTTTGGCGTATCAAAGTTTCAGTTGTTGTGGGGACTCGTGAATTGCTACCGTTCACCATATTTGATATTGCATCAGCTTGTGTGTTCTTGATTTTGGAATCCGATGAAAGGCCTGCAACGTAACCCTCTGTTGAATTCTCACCAGTTGGAATTTTGCCATACTTCTGGTATCTTCCCAGTTTTATACCTGTTGGAATAGAAGACAGCATTTTGTGACTCAAATGTACAAAAAAAAATCCAAAATAATCTTGCTCGTTTAATTTCATCATCTAGACCTCTAAGATTCAGATTCCTTTGATTCAGGATGAAGTTCATTACCTTAACATAAACGATCGTACAGGACTTATTTATTTTTCTTAGTGACACATGTTGACTCACCATTATATCTTTATAATTCCCGATAAAAATTATAACATGAAGGAAATTGGGTGGATAAAGTAGTACATTCAGGTCATGAACTGTAATTAAGTCATCGTACTGAAGTACAATATGAAAATATAATCATATATCTGAATTACTTGAAATTTTTTAGTTGGAGTAATGGATTTATAGAAGGTCACTTCGAACAAATGTAATACATGCCAGAGCATATATCGATAAATAATGATTCAATTTGCAGGAGTACTTACATAGTTGAAAAAGTTAAGTAAAAGTTACAATTAAAGCACACCAACTTTACTTTTTGCAAGTTTTTTTTCGTACTGTTGTATTTAACTTTCATGTACTGTATAAGTGAATCCAGGAGTTATAAAGAGAATCAATAATAAACTGATAAACAATACATATAGTTGGAAGGTGACATATATATACATATATATTTATGTATGTGTGTGTGTGTGTGTAGTGTGTGTGTGTGTTGTGTGTGTGTGTGTGTGTGTGTGTGTGTGTGTGTGTGTGTGTGTATGTGTGTGTGTGTGTGTGCGCGCTTAATTCTGGATAGTAGTCAGATAAGATTTTAAAATTCAAGGATACTTACTTGACCGAGACATCCCGACAGCCTGGCATTTCTTGAAACGACAGAAGCGACAAAGACCACGTGTGACAGGAGTAATGACGCAGTCTTGACTGTCAGAACATTTATAGGTCCCGCTGTCTTTCAAACTCCGACGGAAGAAACTCTAGAAGCATCAACAAAGTTAATAACAGAGATTTTTTGAGTGGGGTAAGGATAGGGTGGTGTATACCTTATAAACAACACGTGAGATTAGTAGTATAATGTTCTTAATACATGTATTATGCATATACTGTATTGTAGTAAAATTTTATTTTCATTAGTTATTTAGATATTTTACAGACAATGCCAAACCAGATTATTTAAAACAAATGACAAGGATACACAATCTTATGCTCTATTCAAGCAAAACTGTACAATATATTCACATGACTTTAACACGATGAATAATAATACCTCCTAAGTCTTTTGATAACACGGTCCACAATTGAATTCTTACAATATAAGTATGAACATCTTTATTAATGGCAAACATAATTTGTTGCCCAACAGAAGTGAGCATAATGAAAGACAACTGACCTTACAACCTTCACATGTGAAGACACCGAAATGGATTCCTGATGAAACATCCCCACACACTTTACATGGTATTTGGTCTTGAGATATCTCCTTTTCAGCCTGTTTTGCTATTAAAATGACATGACACGTTAGTGAAAACAGACAATCAACCAGAAATATTTTGTAGGAAAAAAGGTCAAAATGGAGTTTGGCTCTGTAAAGGTATTGTAAACAAGGAACAGGATATTGCATCGTTTACTGCAAGAGAAATATGGCCAAGCTGCAGAGAATTCAAAACTCTGCAGCACGCCTAGTTTCCCTCACCAAAAAAATGACCATTCCAATTCTTAAACGGTTGCATTGGCTCCCCATTAGATTTCGCATTCAATTCAAAATTCTTCTTTTGACTTTCAAATCTATATACATGGTCGTTCCCCAAATTATCTTTCGGAAATTTCAGTCAGTCATACAAACCCAATAGGTCCCTTCGTTCTGCCAATCAAATCCTTTTGACTGTTAAAAGAGCAAAAACAAAATATTTCGGTGATAGGTCCTTTTGATGCTCCGCCCCACGTTTGTGGAAGTCTCTTCCAGCCTCAATTCGTTGTATCACTGATATTACTTTGTTCAGGTCAAAATTAGAATTCATCTACTGGAGAAGGCATATTCAACATAGTTCGTAAATTGTTATTATACCTTGTATCTTATGTTTAATAACTTCAATTTTTTTTGTCATCAAGTTTTGTTTAATTTTCTATATAATTTTGTTTAATTTTCTATATAATTGTAAAGCGCTTTGATATATGTTTGTTATGAATAGCGCTATATAAATAGAAGTTATCATTATTATCTTTATTATTATTATTACTATTATTATTATTATTATTATTATTATTATTATTATTATTATTATTATTATTATTATTATTATTATTATTATACATCGTTATTTGAAATTAATACAGTTATTCAAATCTTTGTTCCCGTGGTCTTATTATGCTATGTCATACCATCATTATGACTTTTTTCTGTCTGCAAAAGCAAGAAATTTTTTATTAAGAATGAAGATAATGGAAAAGTGTTGAAATTACGGATAAATGTGACCAAATTGACAGTTAATTGCAGTACTTTTCAGAACAAACTTTGTCAAGTTCATAACAAAGATGCACGATGGATTTTCAGAACTTGTCTGAATTGATCTGACATTTGAGAAGTATGTTGAATTACCATATGAACAAAATGACTACACCCCCCCCCCCATGACAAAAGGGCACAACAGACAGTTTTTTTTTTTTCAAAATTGAGTTATATAGTGTAGGGGACTCAGTACATCATGTTAAACATGCAGAACAAAAATATTGATTACAAGTGTCCATTTGTTTCATATTCCGTTTGTTAAAAGGACACTGAATAGTTATTTAAGGCTGTGCATGAACAAAACACATTTTGCTCAATATCTCCAAAACACCAAAATGTCATGCCCTTTTGTCATGCGGGGGGGGGCAGTACAGTATTGTATCATTACCTTTCACACCCATACCAGCTTGTCTACACTTCTGGAATCTGCAATACTGACAGGTTAATCTGGTTTTAGGGGTAATTTGGCAATCCTGATTGTTGTCACATTTGTAAGTCGATTCTCCCCTCCTGACGCTTCGGATGAAAAAGCTCTGTATCGGAGAGACCATACAGAAAAATTAACTTATTTCAATGTGCTGTTACCAGTAAGATGACCTTTTCAGCAATAAACACAACCCTCAAACACTTGCTCTTAATTTCAATATCATCGGTGATGTATTTCACAAGGTGAATAATGAGCAAGGACACTTAAATGGATCAGATTTTCAACACGCACTTGCACAAAATGTTGAAATACAGTATTTTGCTGAATGAAGTGCATATTTACAACGCCCTAAATCAAATACACATGATCGACAAATAAATCTATAGATAAACACCCACCTTACAGGCTTCACAAACACATGCTCCAAAGTATTTTCCAGTGGCAACATCACTGCACACAACACATCTGATGGGGGTAGGTGTAATGCCATTTCCAAGATCTGAAGGAAATTGGACGGTCTCTGACGTTCCTACGCTGGAAATGCTGCACGTTGCTTCCATTGAACTATTCAGATGATTAAGAGGTAGTGACTCGAAAAACAGAGAATCATTCCAGGTATCTGTGTGGGGACGGTGGTTAAAAAAGATGAAGAACCCAGTATATTTGTCACATGGTAGTCATCATTTTTTCCTCGTCACACAATATGAATGATACATTGTGAAACATACTAATGCTAGTCTGATAGTCTGACGCAATCAAATTCCACCAAAACACCCAAATGAAACGGTAACTTTACAAACGTATTTTCTTTAGCTTCAATGATAATTTTCCACGATCTATAAACACAGATACATCTATTCACTAGGCTGCATTTAGATTTCCAAAAACCATTATGAATCATTATTCGGATATACGTCCCCATTCAGTTTCACATACATTGATGAACATAAACTGACACTTATTTTAGACTGTGTAATAAATAGGCAAGTACATGTATATGCATGCTTGTAGTAGGATCGTTGAAAAGCTTAAACAAAGTTTTACACTACATGCTTGTGTAGGAAAAGACGAATGTCTTCATGCAAAAACAATACTGGATTGGTCCCAGCAGGGAGAAAGTCCCATCTCCCTGCTCCCAGTATACCGACGGAAAGCTGCATATACCCACAATACCAATGAATTCTACGCAGCTCAATGTGATAAGTTTCTTTTGTCAAAAGAACTAACGATTGTCAACAATGCTTTTAGGGTGAGTGATATGCGATCTCACAAGAGTTCACATTTCATACTGGTATTTCCAAATCCAGCCACCACTTTGTATCACAATAGAACCATGATAGAACTATATTTGACATATGTACGCAGTATCAACCCGTAACTCTTTCAACAGCGGCTGCAGTACACCAATAACATATATATTTCAGCTCGCCAGTGGATGCACTGCTTGGACAAGTACACATTATGCGTGATTCCATGCTCGCTTAGTAATTACTCCTTGGTTGTACTAAAAGTCCTATCTCGGGAACATCACATGCAATTCTCAATTCTCGGTGCTTATTTTACATGTATTTAATGGAATATGCCTACACAATACACGAATTACAAGCGCAATACACATGTATATCTATCAATATGATAAGATAATACTTACCGGGTTACGTGGGGTCAGCCAAAACGGACGATAATATCAATAGACCGCAAAGCTTAAAGTGAGTGTTTTGTGCATTTCCCATGTGGATCTGCGTATATGTTTTGTGTGTGTGTTTCTGTGCTCAGAATGGTAATGGATATACGTCTTTTATACACACAGACCTCCAAGTCGTTTTCCAGGTCTTGCACCACTGATTCCTGAACGCACAAATATCAGACCCGCGACACTGCCAGATCAAAGTCCGCTTTGGGCCTCATTTGAATAAGAAAGGTCGGGGTCATGCCTGACGCAATTCACATATTGATGCTAACTATTCCGAGTGGAAATGACATTATACCTTAGTGTGGATTCCAGACCATGCAATTTTTTTCTTCCTCTGAGTAGTAGGCTACTGCGAAGCACCCCACACCAAGCGACGGCAAAGGAAATCAACAAACATGTATTAGTCTAAGTCAAATCAGTTGACTGAATATCATAGTTTACTTATCTTGATAGGGTGGGTTATAAATCTTATCATTTGGAAGCCAGACAACATACCTTTCTTCCGAAAGTGAAAATGCATGAGGGGAGAGATTAAAGATGCCAATGATACACAGTATAATGGCCAAAATGATGGTGTTTACCATTTAAAGATGTCGTATAGAATATACATTTCTCTAGTAACAATACTTATCACACAACTCGTCAGTTTAATTTTGTGCCTTTAATTGTCAGTGGCTCAATTGAATCTGATGCCTAAAGCATCACTTCCTTCTTGTAGTAACATGAAATGCAATTTCCATTAAATTGCATTCATTTAGGTAATTAAAGTTAGTTATCCCAAAACCTGTTAGTACATTCCTTCTAAATGTATTGTAATTGTGTATTTGCGTTGATATTTGAACAATAAAATGTGACAATTAAAACCAATAAGTACAAAACCTTTGTTCATGCATTTTCACATCACCGTGACTTTATTGTCCTTGTAACTGGTTCATAAATTGAATATAGAAATAGTAATTTATGTTGTTTTAATGACGGGTCAATCCATCCCTTTTCATCACTCTCTTCGTACATTATTTATCCATCTATCCATTCATTGATAAATGAGTCAATCCAGCAATTAGTCAATAAATGAAATAACGTAGTGTAACATTAATATTTTCCAGACGAGAAATAAACACAACAACAAAAAGTAACTACCCCCTTTTCAAACTACCATAACTTTCTAACGAAATAAGTTTCAGCAAAATAATTTGACAGGAGTATTTCTACACGCATTGACTAACGTATGTTTGAAAATGTGATTGATCCGTCAAGCCATGCATGAGTGAGCATGCATTAAAGGCAAAAATGTCACTTTTCAAAAGTCACAAGGGTCATTTTGGGGAATTTGTGATGCAGGATTTTGACAATTTTTTGTTTGGTGAATGATTGAGCGCTATTTATGTAAATCATCTATCGATTGACCCCGTTACACTTTGCCTGGCACTTTTCGAATATTTTACGCTTCAATAAGCTGAATATAAAAAAATTGCACATTTCTCCATTTTGAAATGGTAAAATCCATTAAGTTATTGAAAAAATTAAAATCCGGTATTTTTCAGCAAAACATATCTTTACATGTTGTACGAACATAAAAGGTTGTAACCATGTCAAGGTTGAATGAGCACACTTTACGAACAAAGCAAAAAGTGCCATTATTTACCATTATTTTGGCATAAGAGATGACTCCTGTGACTTTTGAAAAATGACGTTTTTGTCTTAAATGCATGCTCACTCATGCATGGCTTGACAGATCATTCACATTTTCACACAGATGTTAGTCAATAAGTGTAGGAATACTCCTGCCAAATTATTTTGCTAAAATTCAATTCGTTAAAAAGTTATGGTTGTTTGAAAAAGGGGATAGTTACTTTTTTGTTGTGTTTATAAGTAATATTTCAATTGTAACATTCTGATATTCGAAAATGTATTCCTGAGAAGTCGAATGATTTGTGACACGTATAAAAATATCTGTAGAGTGGTGATCTAATAACTTGCTGGTTACTTAAAAATGTCCTTTTTACTCTTTGATCTCATATATACACAAACATTCACGCAACATAACTATTTCAATCAACCAATCAATCAAATTTACCAAGTAGTTGATGAAACAAAAATTATTTCAATTGATGGGGATATCTATTTTGCTTTCTCAGATTTATTTACATAATGAAATAATAATTTTCTTCCAAAAGTTTAACATTCAGTTTAATGTAAAAAAAGAGAAGCAACAATTTATTAATACTTGGTTGACATTTGTCTCAGTGTCCCAATGATTTCAGTTCAGTTCAGTTCAGTTTATTGTTTCCACATTTTTATTTCACAATATACAGAATAAAAAAAATGCTTTCCAAAATATACAAAAATAATATTCAAATTTTCAAAACTGTTTACAAATTATATGATATATACATAAATATATACGTAAATAATAATTATTCAAATTACTTAGCACATTATATAGAGTGAATCATTTATTTATTTATTTTACATTGTAACTTCTTTAAATATGTATATATATATACATGTATATATAATTTATAGATATATTTAGCAAAGCAGTTGCAAGGATCGCCACAATTAATTATTATTTAATGCGGAGACAAACCCTTAGATAAGTTTAAATCAATGTTGGTACATGAACAGAAAGGGTACTGTGGAGGGGTCGGATGGTGCATGGCTCTTGTTTACAGGAAAATGTTAACAATAATTTCTCTATGGATTTAGGTTATATTTCTTTTTAAGGATATTTCATTTTCATCACTGTCTGGATGCATGCCTCTTACTTTAAGAAAACAGATAACTGAGTAGTCAATACTATACCATAAACAGTATTAAGTTTGTACCATGCTAATGTAGAAGTGTCTTGTGGTTGCTTTTGACTTACACTCCATGCAAGTTTGTGATTGTGCTTTAAAATGCAATGTTCTTTTTATGAATCTTTCATACGATTTTATTT